>APFE031505247.1:58321-78202 GCA_000404065.3 Pinus taeda
TTAAATATAATTATCATAAATTTGTAAGTATTTTATTTCCTCTAAATTTCTTATCGCATAAACCTACATCCACCATTATCTATTCACCTTGAATGGGATGCTCGAATTTGTAAGTATGATTAAAAATCTGGGAACAATCTAGGATCATGAAATCTAATATCGAGTACATTTTACGTAAGCCAAGCTCGAATTGCCGTTTTGATTTGTAAATCTAATCGAACCGTCCAATTTAAGAATTGTTTTTTGCCGAATTGGGTAACTATGATGTGGATGTATATAATAATAAAATTTGGAATTTTTTTTGAAAGCGGACAGGGCAGAAACAGTAATGCAGAGGTTATTAGATTATGAGTACTGATTGCTTTAAAATAGTGAGGAAAAAGATGCAAAAGAAATAGTAAATTAGGGGAAAGGTTATAACAATTTCAATCCTCTCATAAAATGGCCAGGAGGAAAGGGATGAAAAAGAATAGTAAATTAGATGAAAGGTTATAATAATCTCAATCTTCCCATATTAATCAATGGGATGAAAAGAATCAAAATGTTGGTGATTACATACTAACTTATAAATTTTTATCACATCTACAAAGAAAAAAACTGAACAGTAGACTTGCTATGAAAAAAGTATTAATAAAAGCATGATAAACAAAACTGAACAGTAGACTTGCTATCAAAAAATATTAATAAAAGCATGATAAATTTTTTTAGCATATGAACAAAAAAAAACATAATAAATGCTGGAAGCCTAATTTTTTTTTGGGATAATACTAATAATTACAAGGCAATGTAAAAAGAGAACACTCCAAACATATTGTAAGTTAAAAGATAGTTTTTTTTGTATTTTGAACATTACATGGAAACAAGTAAGATCCATAAGATTAAGTAGGAAAAGAAATCTAAATACAAGCGGATTGAAAAACTAAGTAAGATGTACTATCTGCTTTTATTAGTTTTTATTAATATAAATTCAGAAGCATTTTTTCCCTTCTAAAAAAAATACAAATAAACAATACCGGCAATATGAGGATTTCAAAAAGAAAGTAGGAAATTAATTGCATGAATTGATAATCACCTGCATGGTTTTATGATTCCACTAACATCATGAAGGATTGAAATGGGTCTCCTCCTATCCGGGAAAATCTTCAGAAATCCTAAAACCGCCTGAAAAACGAAATCTCCATCAAGTCCCCACCATGATTTGTGCCAATAAAAAAACCAAAATTCATGGATTCAATTCAACATACCTCCAGCATATTCATGGTAAAGTTCGGAATACTCGGCAGTGATCTGCTACCAACATGTACATCTGCATACACATTCAAGTGCTCAAACCAGACTTCGATCTTGGGCATGTCAATGCCCACTCTGCAAAACACCGCAAACAAAAAAATTTCATAAACACACTAGAAAATAACTAGGATATCAGACACTTAGGAAATCAAAGAATAATAATTAGGAAATGAAAGAAATTAAGATGGGTGAGACTCTACTGTTAATAATACTGCAAAATATTTAAATTTTTTTTTTACCAACAAGCTAATTATGACAATGCGAAACTAAAAACATATAACTTAAAAACAAAAAAAACTTGCTCCTTACTTGTCGATCCTGTTGCGGAGCTTGAGCAGAAACTGCTCGTTATCTTCGGTTGCAATTTTGAGCAATCTATCAATGAGAAGCTGGCGAGCTTCAATGCCAATCCTGGCCACCTCGACTTCCTCATGGCCGCCCACATTATGGAGAATGCCCTTGCGGATGCGATCGTAAGTGGGCAGTTTCTCCAAGGCCACCCACTTCAAGGCCTCTTCATCGTCTTCGTTATCTCTACTCCTGGCGGATCTGGAGAACACATCGTCCCCCCCTCTCCAAATTCCTGAAGGCGCTGTTACGTTTGCTCCCAGCCCTCCGTATCTCAGAAGCTGGAATTGCCATGGTTTCTTTTCCTCACCCTTTCCTCAACTGCAATATAGAAAACACAATACATGAATGGATGTGTATAACATATTTGATTATGTGAAGTGATTATCTATTTTGATTCTTAAAAATAATTTGTAACAACGACTAATACCAGATTGGTACAGTAAACAATACCATGCAGAATATTATTTGTGACAACAACTAATACCAAATTGGTACAGTGAACAATACCATGCAGATTTACCTTGTTTCTAGAAATTCAATTACACAGACAAGGAATAGAAGAACACATAAGGAACAAGCATAGAAGGTAGGCTGCCAGCTTGAATTTTGATGGTGGGAAATCTTAAATTTGTTCGCACCACCCAAAATCTTGAAACACCCAAAATCACCCAAAATTAAACTTAATTTTGGGCACCTAAAATCTTCAAACGCCCGCCCCCAAAATGCCAATTAATTTTGGGCACCTAAAACCTATCTTGAAACTTGATAGCTGAAATCTTGAAATCTTGAACATTTTTCCATTTTTCAAAATCGGGCCCAAATTTCCATGCAAAGGGATGGTTGATGTAAACGGAAATGTAAAGAATGTTCGTCTATGTAAACTAATTGGAGAGGTGGGTCGAATCTGCTGCAATCGAGAGGTAAGCGGGTCTGAAATTGGGATAAGGGTTGCAAAATGGGAGAAGTCTTTAAGTGGATTTAAAAATCCAGTTGAAAAGACACACATATCCCAAAGTCGAAACAGGGGCAGCACTGGGTATACTTTTATTATGTATTTAATGGATTTAAAAATCAATGCAAAGAAAAACGATAAAAAGGAGCTTAGTACATTGAAAATGAACCAAAAGAAATGAAAATATACAAGCGAATGTTATAATATAATTCAAGATACTAGCAATATTAAACTCCAGTTTTCATCTAATTTACGTGCGTTACATTATGTACAAGTTCAGAGAAACAAGTATGTATTACAGAGAACGAATTAAGTGGCGGTTCATAATTAGTGAGCCACATGAAGTAACTCAAATGCACAAAACTGGGAGGAGAAATTGCAGGCTTCAGAATTTGTATTAACCCGCCAAATGAATAGTAACAACTTATTCATTGATTAATGTTTCTCCCTATCTCAACAATGGAGCAAAATGCCATTGGCTGTTCGTCGGCAGACTTCTTCCATTAAGGAATACTGACCTTCTTCCGTTCAGGAATACTGATGGTTTCGTCACCGTCACGTATGTTCATGACAAGCCTCCCATCTTTATCAAATTTTATCATAGCCTTTGCCGCTTCCAGCCATGGAATGCTAAGCAGCAAATTGTAGGAATCCTTGGGTTTATCAAATTTGATCATAGCCTTCGCCGCTTCCAGCCATGGAATGCCGAGCAGCAAATTGTAGGAATCCTTGGGATCTGGCATGCCAAGAACATGGAATGTAGTCACAATTCGAACCCAGCCAACATCAACAGGGATGTCCTCAATCACGACTTCTGGAATTCTCTCATAATCGCCAGGAAAACGCAGAGCATGAGTACTCCGCCTGGTGGGATTGAGATATAGAGACTCCATTACATGGAAAGGCATTATACTCACTTGGGCGGCACACCCCATAATAGCGTCACATACTACATTGCCCGCTATTACCACATCCACAGTCATAGCCATCTCCAGAGACAAAAAAAAACCAGAGAAAATGACCGGTTGCAACACCTCAACCCTGAAACCCTACCACAACCCTCCCACAAGGCTGAAGCCAACAAAATAAACATCCCACATCCAAATCTAGTTCTTAAATAGCACTCTTACCCTGGAGATGGAATCCCGCCATATGTCCAAGCGTAATGTTAAAGGTGCTACGTGGATGCAAATCTTGAGGACACGTGTGTGAATGAAGTGATATGCATGGATTCAATGACTCCATGGTGTGAAATTAGGATTGTCGATATTTCCAAACCAAACCTCTCGTCACCATAAAATTAAAAATTAATAACGTAATATAAATTTATGTCGTTCTGGGAGTAGATAAGGAAGTAACTTTAGTTTCTTTTTAAATATTTATAGGATTTATGTGAAGCTGGACTAGTTTTATATTTGTGGGATTTCTTGAAAGGTGGATTGGTTTACTTTTATGTGCTATCAACGAAAGTTGAAATATCCAAAGTTTTCGTTGATGCATGAATAAAAACTTTAGGATATCCAAAACTAAATTGCATTGGGATGCGTGAGGCTTGCAATAAGACCCCAAAAGTTATGGACCAATAAAAAAAAACTTAATACATTTTATATTATTTTTTTATACTAAAACTTTGATTAAAATTTTGGTGCAGATATATATTTCCGGTCAAACAAAAAATTAATATGCATTCAACGCGATATCGATCGCTAATAGTCCCAGGGAGGGACTAATAAGAGTTACATAGTAGTTAATATTGGCAGTTTTGTTGATTAAGTTAAAAACAATAAAATAAAGATTTTATCATAAGAATAAAACAATTAATAAAATATTATATTGTTAAAAGCCATGGCCAAAAATTAAGAAATATGATTATAACACACATATATATCTATTAAAATTATTAAAATGTTTTTTTAATATAATAATAAGTAATGTTAAAAGCAAAGAAAATGGATAATAGAAAAAAAAATTCAGAAATTTTAATCAAAATGAAATGAAACAAAATTTTTTTTAGTAACTAATAGAAATGGAAGTTACTAAACAAATAAGTTCTCAACCAATCACCTTACAAATAAATGAATTTAAATAATAATAATAAATAATAAAAATTGAATTCCTAATGTTAAACTAAGGGTAAGTGACATAAATTTTTGGTCAAAGGCAAACTAATAAACAGTCAAAGCAAATACCATGTATAATAAGAAAAATGGATTCGAATTTTAAATTTGAAAGATGAAATCAATATAATCTAATAACATATTTTAAACAAAGAAAATTATAATTCTAATAAAAAAATCTTTCCAAATTTGAAAAAACAAAAAATTTAGAAATATTACAATAATTTTTATAATTGTTATT
Source organism: Pinus taeda (assembly GCA_000404065.3). Classification (NCBI taxonomy): domain Eukaryota; kingdom Viridiplantae; phylum Streptophyta; class Pinopsida; order Pinales; family Pinaceae; genus Pinus; species Pinus taeda. The sequence continues at coordinate 63,273 of APFE031505247.1, forward strand.
TTTAAATATAAATATTTATTTAAATGGTTATTAATATAATTGGTTATTTTTATTATTGACGTAGAATTAAAAAAAAGATGTATTAGAATTAAGTTATCAAATTTTGGTGGCATGTTGATTACATTGCGTACTTCCAAGCATTAATATAATAGATTCATTCTTTTTTACATTATATGATTGACCAATATTGCATGTAGGGAGCTAGAGGTAGGACAAGGGAAAGGACCATCTATACTTTGTAGGATTTGTGCACTTTGGATTGGCCCTTGGACACCAATGTGCAATAATGTATAATTTATGGAGTCTCTAATAAGGAGGTGCATGCTTAAATCCTAATTTATTAAGAGCTTCTAGGATTTTCTTGTTCAATGTTGCACATCCTATCACTCAAGAACATCCTCAGCCACCGCAGTGATTTTAGCATTTGATTTATATTTTTCATGTTTGGAATTAGGGTGTGTTGGAGACTAATCCTCTAAGGGTTGGTGTGGAATGTGAATAGTCATCGAAGTCCAAGGACTACTTGGTATATGAAGAACAAGGGTCATAAGAATATATTATAAATGTATATCTTGTGAATATGAAAACTACCTCATGCTTATCTTATCTCTTGTCCATTATTTGAATGTGTGTTTAACATGGCATCAGAGTGGGTATGCTCCTAACCTCATCAATCTTGTTTGAGCCAATGGTTTTATGGCCTCCTTGTGCTTGTTAGTTCTACCCTATTATCTCTATCATCTATGCCATAACTTGAGCATTCTCATTGTGCATGTGTCCATAGGGATCCAGATGCTCCACTAAATTTTTTGTTTGCTAGAAATTTTCCTGCCAATGTACTCTATCCTCCGCATTGAAATGATAACCATACTGCGTAAATTCATCGAAGCATGAATTTGGGAGACTGCGTGTCCTCCCATTCCATGATTACCTGACAATTTTCTCCATATGTGCGCTTAACTATTTTATTCATAAGAATTCTGAGGCAAATTGGAGCTTAATTCTCTACCCTCTGTCTTGAAATATAATAAATGTGCAGTCTCTCATGACTCTATCCTCTGAACACTCTTCCATTCTACATTTGTGAAAGGGACTATCCATTGATGGTACAATTGTTGTGTTTTTCTCTTGGGTTAATGGGTGAGGTAATGCCCAACCATCGTGTAAACATTGTGAATGGAACAAGAGTGGGTGTAAGCTCTCCCTCGTAAGGTGTGGTATTGTTTCTTTTGATCCTCGACATTGAGTGTAGGTGTTAAGAGGCTCGTAAAACAAAACATCCACAAAAACACCATCTCTACCTCCATCTCATTTGGAACACCACCTCTTTGAAATCGAAATTTGGACTTGTTGAAATTTGAAGGCAAGTCGACCATAGGGTTTGACCTTCAGTGAAACAAATAACAATTTTTAAAGCATATTATGTGGTTGGAGTTGTAGAGTGGTGTTGTTACAGTAAAAATTGTGCTAATTACAACATTGAGCCATGTGTTGGTTGAATTCTTCCGTGAATAATCTTGCAATGACATAAATTTGCATCACAGGGAGAGAGTCGAGCTATAGAGTTGATGATGTGTTCTTGGGTATCTTGTAACATTAGTGGGAGATGTAAGGGGATGATTATATACCTTTGTATCCTGTCTCATAATTATGTTGTGAATGGAGGGCTCTTCCTGCTAAAATAACCATTCTATAGTTTTTGCAGCATTATACTGGAAACCCAAATATTTGAGATTTAAAAATGCATTGGATGTCAAGCTCAATATCCAATCAATGGTTTTCCCATCTCGGTCAAAGCACAACCTTCTGTTCAGCTTTTGTAAATCCTCCATTTGACTTGGTGTTAACCAATCGATGGTCTGCCCGCCATTGTTGTGGCCCATATTTGTGCTAGGTTATGTGATGAAATTTGAATGTGTAGGATGTTGGAAATATTGGCATTGGTGTCAAGTTAAGCTAATTGATTAATGTAAATAAATGTTATTGATGTAACTAAGCTCAGTGATGATAATTTATGTTGAATGGAAAATGTACGTAAATGTTGAATATTGAATATAAAAGGCTGAAAGTGATGTGAAGTGCAAAGACTATTCTAATTAATGTGAAGGATAAACATTGAGAAAAAAGTTGGAATACATATATTTGTTTGAACAAAAAATGTAGATAATCAAAATTTGATTTGTCTCTTCTAATTATTACTAAATGAACTGTTTATTCAGCTCTATTGTTTTATCACAAATAATTTTCTGAGCTAAAAATGAAAGGACAAGATTGTGAGCAGTTTTGGAAGTCCAAGAAATTATTCTTTATTTCATATTCCTCCAAAGAATACAAATAACCAAGAGGGATTTCTTATAAAACATACAATGTGGAATGAAAATAATGATCTTCTTTTTGAATGGAAGTGGCCTGCATCAGACAAAGAATGAGCAGTAGCAAAAGAGAAGGAGAGTGAAATGAAGAAGCAGTTTAACAGAAATCTTGACAACAAAATTGGATATGAAGTAACCAACAATTGTGACTTGAGGAATTTATGTTATTTTATATGTTGCAGTTAGAAAAAGAACATGTTGTAGCATGTTGAGGTAGGAGCCTCCTATAGGTTGTAGCCTGCAGAAAACTTGTGGGAGTTGGAGCTTCCTTTGAGGTAAGAGCCTCTTGTAGGTTGGAGAATACAAAAATATGATGTAAAAAAGGAGTAGAAACTTGATTTCACATCACTTTTAGCCTAAAGTTTGTGGTTTTCTCCCTTCAAGGTTTCCAACTATATTCGATGTCTTTACGTGCTTCATCCTTGCATGTTGTGTGATTGTTTTGAATTGTTGGTAAACAAATCTGCTAACCTCTCTACTTGAAATATGGAAAAGGAATTCAATAACTATTGAGAAAAAAGATAAATCATTAGCTACATAAGAATAAGATTAAGTTGAGAAAAAATAAAAGAATTAAATTACTGATTCGCCCCCCCCTCTCAGTAATTTTCCATCCTAAATATCAATTGGTATCAGAGCCAAGTTCCTTTATAGCATTCTAACAACTTGAAGGAGGTCCTAAGTAAGTAAAATGGCTAGTCAAGTAGGTTTCTCAACAAATAAGGCCCTCTATTTAATGGTACAAACTATGCCTTCTAGAAAGTAAGGATGAAGACATATTTATTGTCTCTAGGAATAGAAGTTTGGTCTTCTGCGTTAATGGGGCATGAAGAACCAAAGGAAACAACTAGTGAGAAAGATGTCGAACTGAACTTTATAGCTAATGCAAAAACTTTGAATGAACTTCTGAGTGGTCTATGTGAGTCTGAATTGATCAAAGTAATGCTGCATTGTGAGTAAGCTAAAGATATTTGAGATAAATTAGAAAATATTCATGAAGGAGATAAAAAGGTGAAGTTGACCAAATTACAATTATATAGAACTTAGTTTTAGACATTAAAAATGAATGAAGAAGAAGATATAGCGAAATTATTTTTAAGAGTTGATGAAGTTGTAAATATCATGCTGGTTCTAGGTGAAGCAATTAGTAAAAGTGTAATAGTTCAGAAAATATTTTTACCTTCTAAATTCAATCCTAAGGTTTTAACTATAGAAGAAACAACAAACTTTAATACCTTGAACAAAGATCAACTACGTGGCTCTTTGACAACATATGAGATGAGAATTCCAAAAGGGAAGGAAACCAATAGAGAGTAAGATTTCAAGGCAGACATGCCCATAGAAAAAAAGGAGCGATCATGCTCAGGTTATGATGAAGAAGAAGTAAAATTTGTCAAAAGGTTGAAAAAAGGCATAGGTAAGAATAAAGGAAAAATTCCATTTAAGTGCTTTAATTGTGTAAGAGTGGGACTCTATGCATCAAAATTCCATTTTAAGAAAGTGGAAAATTAGTTTAAAGGGAAACGGAAGAACAAGTCTAACAAAATGCAGAAAGAGAGACATTTCAGAAAGAAAAATTTCTATACTCAAGAAGATAGCAGTGGATCTGAAAGTTCTAATGAATCCTCTAGTGAATATGGAACAAGTGAATTTATACTAACGACCTTGGAAAAACTTGAAAATGATTTCCAGGAATATGAAGAAGAAGAGGAAGGTGAGATAGACCTTAAGGGGGAGTCTATCAGTGCCCTAGATGAAATAAAAAGGCTTAAACTAAAGAATAAAAAGTAGAAAGAGATCTTATTAAAATATGTAAAGGAAGAATCAAAGTCAAAAGGAATTAAAAATTTTAAAGTTTAGCTTGAAGAAGAAAATAAGGTGGATAACATTTTACTATAGCAGAAAAAATAGAAAAACTAGGAGTGTGAAATATTGGAGGAAGAGTTGGTATGTCTAAAGAAAGAACTAGAGAAATATCAAACTGAACTAAACATACATATTCAACAAATAAAAGGATCTAAAAAAATGGATGTGATATTGAATTATTAGAGGTCTCCACTCATAAAGATAGGGTTAGGTTATGAAGGAGAAACCAGTAAATCTAAGGTAGAGGATAAAAGGAAAATCACCTTTGTACAAGATGTTAGGAGATAGGATGAAAAATCACATCAATCTAAGAATAAAAATTTGAGCAACAGTTCAATATCAAGTGAGCAACTACAAAGGAACACTACCGATGTAGTATAAAAAGAAAAAGAAATGAACACTCAATACACAACCTATTAGAAACCTCACTTCTTCAAAAGACAGGGTTATCATGTTGGACATTCAATAAACCAACGCTCCTTGTGTGTTTCACGACATGGACTGACCTCCTCTTGTGGATCCTTATCTCTGGCAATGCGATCATTGACTAACACCTACGGGTTTTTGTCTAATGACAATCATGATTCCCAAAAACTGGTATCACAGCATAGGTCACGAGATCGATACACATGCGAGTCGCGTTAGGGGGGAGATTGTTGGACATTGGATAAACCAATGCTCCTTGTGTGTTTCATGACATGGACTAACTGCCTCTCATGGATCCTTATCTTTGTTGATGCGGTTCTTGAAGAGCACTTGTGAGTTTTGGTCTAACGACAATCATGATTCCAAATATATCAAATGTCAAGTTCGTTAGATTCATAAACAACATACACTACCATGTATAGATATTTGTTTTATGGATATTGTTCTTGTTGTAAAAAGTTTGGACATACAACCCTAAATGGTAGAGCTTATGTCAAAAGAATTGATTTTGGAAATTTTAAGATGAGAAAGAATGGATTCACGAACTTTAAAACAAATATGAATCTAGACAAAAATTAATTTTTTCCACTCCTTGATATCAATGAATGTTTCTATTGTCACAACTTTGGACCCGATTCACATGAATGTAAGATTAAAGATAGTAAATTAACATATCAGAATATGTATAAAACAATTGGATGCATGCAATAGAGAAAGGAGGTAGAAGAAAAGAAACCTGAAAGATGTGACTTAGTTCTGTATGCTCAAGATAAAAATAAAAAATGGTATGTGGACAGTGGCTGCTATAAACATATGATAGAAGATAAAAGCAAGTTCGTTTCCTTGAATGAAAATAAAAATGGAAACGTCACATTTGGTAATGATGAGACAAGCAGAATTAGAGGAAAGGGTACAATAAATATGAACAATGGAAGAGGAAAGTCTCAAGATTTATTGTTTATAGATGGTATAAAACATAACTTGTTGAGTGTAAGTCAGATGTGTGACAAAGGTTGTGATGTTCATTTTAGAGCTCAAGACTATGAAATCAGGTCAACATCTACAGGGACGGTTCTTGCTAAAGGAGTTTGAATTGAGAATAATGTATATATCTTGAAAGAAGAGAATGAGGAATGTTACACTAGGAAAGAAGATGAATCTTGGCTATGGAATAGGATATTGGGGCATTTCAATTTTGATCACATCATCAAACTCAGCAAGAAGAAAGCAGTAAGAGATCTACCAACAATAAAAAGGCCTCAAAACACTATCGACAAGTCATGTCAAATGGGCAAAAAACCACGAACATCATTCAAAGTGAAAGATAAACTATCAATAAGTAAGCCCTTGAATCTAGTCCATATGGATCTATGGGGGCCTTCCAGAACATAAGCACTAGGAGGAGAACAATATTTCATGTTGGTAATAGATGACTATTCAAGATTCACATGGGTGGCATTTCTCATAAATAAGTGAGAAGCATTTGAGAAATTTAAAACATTTAAGGCATTGGCAGAAAATCAAATACGGTGCAAGATAAAGTGCATAAGGTTAGATAGAGGAGGTGAATTTACATAAGATGAGTTTGCAGACCTATGTAAGGAATTTGGGATAAAACCACAATATCTTATTGCAGAAACACCACAACAGAATGAAGATGTAGAGAGACAAAATAGGTTTGTTCAACAAATATCCAGAGCCATGATGTAAGAAAGAAACATTGCTCAAACCTATTGGGAAAAATCAGTGCATACAAAAATACATATTCTCAATATACATCTTAGACCAAATTGTGATAAGACACCTTATGAACTGTCGCATAGGAAACCAACAACAATCAAACATTTTAAAGTATTTGGAAGTAAATGTTATATAAAAAATAATGATGAAAAGCTGGTTAAGTTTGATGCTCGATTTTATGAAGGAATATTTTTGGGATATTCATAAAAAAGTAAGGGATACAAGTGTTATAATAAGAGATTTCATAAGATTGTGGAATGCATAGTGTAAAGGTTGATGAAGAGCTACCCTATAAGAACAACAACACAGGTTTTATCAATCCTGCAAACCATAATCATCATATCAATAAGGAGAATGAAATACAAGATGAAGAATTAGAAGATGCTGAGACTCATCCAACATGACCTTCAATATACACTCAAAAGAATCACCTTCCAAATCAAATTATTGGAGATAAAATTGAAGGAGTACAAAGAAGAAGGCAACTAGCAGAAAAGTCTCAACAAGGTCATATAGCCATGTTGTCACAGATACAACCAAAGAAAATTGAGGAGGCAAGTAAAGAAAAAAGTTGAGTAGATTCTATGAATGAAGAATTCGACAAAATTGAGAAAAATGAGACTTGGGAACTAACACCAAGATCCGTCTGAAGGAATATCATTGGCACAAAATGGGAATTGAAAAATAAGATGAATGAAGAAGGCTAAGTTGTTAGAAACAAAGCCAAACGCGTGTGTAAGGGGTGCTCACAAATAGAGGGACTTGATTATGAAGATACCTTTGCACTAGTCATGAGATTGGAGGCAATCAGGATGTTTTTTGCCTTTGCATGCTATAATGATTTCAAGTTATATCAAATGGAAGTGAAATTTCCTTTCCTAAAAGGTCATGTTAAGGAAGAAGTCTATATGGAACAACCTTAAGGTTTCTCATTGACAGATAAGCCTAATTATGTCTGTAGGTTAAAGAAAGCACTATATGGTCTCAAGGAAGCACCTCGGTTGTGGTACTCTATACTGGACAAGTACCTTCAAAAATAAGGGTTCAAGAGAGGAGAAGCTAATAGTAATCTATACATTAATGATAATAAAGATAGAGATATTTATTATAATTGTGTAAGTGGATGATATTATGTTTGGTAGAAATAAGCATCATCTAGTAGAATGGTTTGTTGAAGAGATGAAGACCGAGTTGGAAATTTCTATGATTGGAGAACTTACATTCTACCTAGGGCCAAAGATCCTACAAAACCCTGGAGGAATATTCATTTATCAAGAGAAATATCTAAGAGATATGTTGAAAATATTTCAAATGGAAGATTGTAAACCTGTCGCAACCCCCATGACTATAGGATGTAAGCTATGTACAAATGATGAAGCACCTGATGTGGATCAAAATCAATATAGATCTATTATCAGAAGTTTATTATACCTAACAGCTTCTCGACGGATATAATGTTGGCATTCAAATTAGTAGCAGTGTATCAATCAACACCCAAACAAATCCATTTGTTAGCAACAGAAACAATATTCAAGTACTTGAAGGGGACTACGGGCTATGGTCTATGGTATCCAAAAGGTAAAGATTTTACTTTGACAACATACACAAATGCAGATTGGGCAAGATGTGTGGATGACAGAAACAATACAAGCGGTGGTGCATTCTACCTAGGAGAATCATTGGTGGATGGATAAGGAAAAAACATACAACAGTGTCTCTATCTACCGCAGAAGTTGAGTACATAGCAGTTGCGGCTTATTCCACTCAAGTATTGGGGATGAAACAAACACTGCAAGGCATGAAGGTAAATTTTAATGAACCTATATATATCAAGTGTGAAAATACAAGTGCAATAAGCTTTTCAAAAAATCTTGTGCTCCATTCAATGACAAAACATATCCCTCTAAAGTGAAACTTTATCGGAGAACAAGTGGCTGAGAAAACTATGAAGATGGAGTACATACCCACAAGGGAAAATATAATAGACATATTTACAAAACCCCTTGCTAAAGAACCATTTGAATATCTAAGAAACAAACTAGGGATAGTACGTACATACTCTCTCCACTAATGTGACTTCAAAATAAGAACCTACAAGACTGCAAAGTATATGAAATTGAGCACAATCTAAGGGGGAGATTATAGGAGAAAGAAGGTGTAATGAAGAAGAACACAAATCTTATGACCATGACAAGAATTTGAAGCAGTTAAAGAAGCATAAAGAACAAAAGCATCATCAAAGTGGGAAATCAAGTCACGTTCTCTAGGAGCTATCAACATTAATCAGGTTCACCATTCAAAATTCCATTCTTCAATGAATTTTTTTTCTTTCACATGTATATATCTGATGCATAAATATGTAAATAAATTTCTTCAAGTAGACACAATACTAGTGCTACTAAGACAATTGCATATCTATTCAAATCATATTGAAACTTAAGCATAAACTATTGTATAATTTCATCATCAATTTTGATCAAATTCTTTATTATTTGAATGCATCAATGTACATTATGATGATCCCGATTAAACAACTAGTGTACAAAATCGTGAGAGCCATCCAAGATATTTCCATCAACTAGATGATTAGACTCTATATATTTTTATGTTTGGTTTATTTATGCATTCATAATGAAGCATCATGTGATCTACACCATAACCTAATCATTGGCAATATCCATGTGAAGGCTTCTATTCCAACAACTAATAAAATTTTGTACTAGTTTCACTGCATCACTAGGATTTCTTTAAATCATGTAGCTCCTTTATTCTGAACAAAAAAAAAATTGGATGCAATAAGAGCTAAAGTGTATGTATCCTCAATAAAAGAAAGCTCTTCTATTCTAAACAATAGAATTCAAATTCAAATAAAACATACTATTGAAAACAAAATGTATTATATTCAAGAAATCTCACACAATAATGAAGCTGCAGCAGTTTGTGTAAAACAAAAGCAATGTGTTTATGGTATTTGACCATATGGACTATGATTTGTCAAAACTATTATTGCATGCTATTGAAGAAAAAAAGAAGGAAGGCACTATATTCAATAAATCTCACTCTAAATCTCTTGAGAACAATCTGAGAGAACAATGTGCGCAACATTTTTTTTTACATTTTGCAAGGGCTGATGCGCCTACAACTAAGTCCCTATTGAGCATAGAAACTCCTCCTTGGGATTGATATGTTCACGATGGGCATGGCAAGTCAATGGTATAAGTCTTGCTCTCATGTTGTGATACAATGTGAATATCAATGGGTTATCAAGTGGAAAGCTCCACACAAACAGACATGAAGGATCGAAACAAAGGACAAATAATCAGAAACTCACGGCATGGATAAAGAAAAAAATCCATTCACTAATTTATCCCGTGAAAGTAAGGGAATAGCCCTCTAGATCAGAATCCTAAGCAGCTAGAGTGGAAGATGAAAAAGGGAGCATAGACATTACCTCCAGCTCATGACCATGTGTTATACAATGCTACATTGCAGATAAATGCTATACAATGATAGAGTGCAGACCATGCGTTATACTGTGAAACATTACAGAGTAGCGTTATACACTGATACATTGCAGAGCGACGTGATACGTGCCAATGGCAAGCTCATGTGTTATACGTTGTAGTGGGAAGGTTATAATTACAGAGAAAAGTCATTGTTTCAGAGTAGTATTTATTATTTACTAAAAGCATTATCATTCACTGTGCGGCAGCCTCATTATTATCATTGACAAGATCACATGCAATATCAACATCATTGTTAATATCGACAATGCTTATCATCCAATCTATTATCGTTCGTTGACAAGCTCACATGTAATATCGGCATCATTTTTAATATCAACAATGTTATCCTCCAATGTATTATCGATTAATGCTTCAAGTTGGAATGATTGATATCCAACATATTTTCTCCAACGATATCCTACGAATTTTTAGCTGCTCAACCGTATCACAATTAGATTTTTTAATTATTTTCCTCCATATTTTAACTTACCAATAAACGTATTAAAATGAACTAACATTTACATGTGTCAAAATTGGAATTTCCACACTCCGTTATACAAATATGTTTGTTTAGCACGCCCTGTGGAGATATCTCTCAATAGGGAGGCTTCTTAAATAATTGAGAATTTATGGAGTTTTATTTTAGAAACCGTTGCTTTCCATTTATTTTTTTTTTGATACCATGAGTCACATGTTTCTTCTTTCCCATCAAGAGATAAAGTAGAGTACATATTGGCATCATGGTTTAGAAAATAATTGGTTTACTGTAGATACTCAGTTGGTGTAGTGGATCCATCTAAAACACGGAAAACCAAACCTTATTTGGTGCACACATCTTTAAGTCGTGCAGTATCCTCTTGTGGTAATATTCAGGGCTTTTAAACAATGACTTTGCAGTTCTTTTACTCCGAAATATGGTATCATTACCTTTGGCGTCAGTCTGCTAGTTGATCTTCTCCAAACAAGACTATTGAGAAATCAACAAAGGCATGCCTGTTTCTCCCACTAATTGTCCTTTGTATCTGGTAAGTGGATCAAGAAATTGATTAACATAGCCCTTTAATATCATTTAGGAGGTCAATCTTGTATGCATAATAGTAGAATACCACAATCCTATTTCATTTAAGTGCATATTTTTTTGGGAATGGTGAGTGCAAAAAAATGTTTTGGGAATGGTGAGTGCAAAAATATCTTTCTTGACAAAAGGAGGAGGGCGAATGAGTTGTCATGAATGCCAAAGAGGGAGATTGTTGACAATATTGGCATTGATATCAAGTTGAGTTGATTGATTAATGTCAATAAATGTTATTGATGTCACTAAGCTCACTAATGATAATTTATGTTAAATGGAAAATGTACATAAATGTTGAATTTTGAATATAAAATGTTGAAATTCATGTGAAGTGAAAAGGCTATGATAATCAATATGAAGGCTAAACATTGCGACAAAAGGTGGAATACATGTATTTGTTTGAACATAATATGTAGATAATCCAAATCTGATTTATCTCTTGTAATTATTACTGAATGCGTTTTTGATGAACTATATTTTTTCATTACAAATAATTTGCTAAATTGAAAATGAAAGGACAAGCTTGTGAGTAGTTTTGGAAGTCCAAGACACTATGCTTAATTTTATATTCCTCTAAAGAATACAAATAGCCAAGAGGGCTTGCTTATAAAACATACAATGTGGAAAGAAACTTGTGATCTTCTTTTTGAATGGAAGTGGTCTGCATCAAAGAAAGAGTGAGTAGTAGAAGAAGAGAAGAAGAGCGAAAAGAAGAAGGAGTTCAACATAAATCTTCACAACATAATTGGATATGAGGTAACCAACATTTCTAACTTGAGGAATTTTTGTTCTTTAATATGTTGCAGTTTCAAAAAGAACATGATGTAGCATATTGAGGTAGGATCCTCTTGTGGGTTGTAGCCTATAGAAAACTTGGGGGAGTTGGAGCTTCCTTTGAGGTAGGAGCCTCTTGTAGGTTGGAGCCTGCAAAAATCTGATGTAATAAAGGTGTATAAACTTTCCTTCACATCACTTTCAGCCTAAATTTCGTGGTTTGCTTACTTTGAGGATTCCACTTATATCCAATGTCTTCACGTGTTTAATCCTTGCATGTTGTGTGAATGCTTTGAATTCTTGGTAAACAAATCTGCAAACCTCTTTCTTTGAAATCTGCAAAAGGAATTCAATAACTATTGAGCAGAAACATAAATCATTAGTTGCATAAGAAGAAGATCAAGTTGAGCAAAAATAAAGGAATTAAATTATTGATTCACCCCCACCCCTTAGTAATTTCCCATCTTAAATATCATAGGAATATTTTTGAACTTTTCATCGGTCTTTCTAGCAGGTTTCTTCACTCTTTTGGTAGTCACTCGAGCAGAGCTACTAGTTGTCGTGCCAAATTTTTTTCCCATTTTCTATTTCTGGCAGAGGCTATGGGAAGCCGACTTGGTTAGAAAAATGGAGCCAAATTTACAGTGCCAAGTTGATGCCTTTCATGATTATTCCATTATCTCATTGCTCATGACCTAGATGGACACATGCATGCTTAATCAACCTACAAGTAAACCCATTTCAATAACAAGAGCATAGGTGATCCGTTTATGTGTGCTGAGGACCTCGTGCACTCCAGGATCAGGGGATATAAAAGGCTGGTATTGTAGCATTCAACACCATTGATTATAAAAGGCTGTTATTGTGTTCCTGCTATGCTTTGAATATTTTCAGATGATTTTTTGTGCAAGAAGACATGATAATTTTTCCTTTTAGCTAGTGTCATTTAGGCTTCAAAAGTTACTCTCAGCCTTCTCTAGGTGCTTTGAGATTTGCAAATATTTCAATCACTATGGCCTCTTTGTTCACATCCTATTAGTATACCAAACATTGTTAATATTGGTGGATATTTTGAGTGCGCTATAATTTACAAATTTGTGTTAGGATTTTATGCTCCTTAGCCTTTTTTGTTGAGGATTTTTATGTTCCCTAGCCTTGAAAGGAAGAGATATATTTCAAACATTAGTTGAGATCTTGAAACTAACACTCTTTATTTGTTGTGTTTGATTCTTAAGATTGAAAAATGGCCCGAATAAATGAAGTATTATAGTTCCTAAAGACTCTTATATTTTCTAAAACTCTAGTATTCGACTAATCTTAATTTCATTAAAAAAATAAAATAAAGTGAGACTTATTCTTTTATGAGTCATCCAATAATGATAATCACTGCCTCCAACCTAAACTCACAAGAGGAAATAAAGTAATTGACATAATCGTTTTATGCGTTTGGGTCTTCAGCTTTACCCTCAAGTCACCTTGTTGGGTTTTACAAATAGTATAGAGAGTCCTATATATGCTGTCACATGTGAATCGTTTTAAATTCAACGATCATGCACAACCACAAAATTTTCTATTATGTCGGAATTAGTATTGTGTGCAGCGAGAGAGATATTGATGGTTCCACATATAATGCAACCAATTAAAATATATCTTTTAAAAAATAAAGTGATAGCCTAAATTTTTAATTTTGATTATTGGTTTTTTTTGGTGAATTTTGTTTAGAATTAGGAGATGGATTGGATTTTTAAGTTTGAAATGTGAAATCTATATAATTTTTTAATATAATTTAAACAACAAAAATTATATTTTTAAAAAGAAAGTATTTCAATTCGAAAAATAAATATATAAAATATTAATTTTATAATAGTTTTTAAATATAATATTTATTTAAATGGTTACTGTATACAGGTTTATTTTTATTATTGATATAGTTGAAAAACAAAAAAAAAACAATAATGAATTAGAAATAAGTTATCAAGTTTTTGTGGCAAGTTCATTGTATTGTGTAGTTGGAAGCATTAATTTAATTGATTTATTGTTTTTTACATTACATAATTTATCACTATTACATGTATGGAGGCGGAGGCAAGATAAGGGTAGGGGCTATATCAAGTTGGTATGACTTGTACGAAGCTTAATTTAATACTTCTAATTGGCCTTTAGACACCAATTTGCAACAATGTATAATTCATGGAATCTATAATAAGTAGTTGTAGGTTTAATTCCTAGTTAACCGAGAGCTTGCAGGATTTTCTTGTCCAATGTTACACATCCTATCACTCAAGAACGTCCTCACCTACAAGAGTGATTTTAACATTTTATTTTATACTTTTTCATGTTAAGGAATTAAGGTGGAAGATATTTGGAGCTTAGGGAAACAGTTATATCATTGTGGTTGTGGCTTGCACTAAAAGATGGACATGCTACTTTGGTTTATAATTTCTACTGTGTCCAAGGAAAGTTGGGGGACATTGGTAAATTCATTTTTTATTGGATGATAAAATTTTGATTTTGTGGTTAATCAATTTTATGTCTTTAAGGCTTGAAGCCTATGAACAGTCAATGGATTAAGACTCTTTTTAGTGAAATTGCAGTAATAATAACGATAATGGATGGAGTAGATTGTGTTTTGAGGGTTTCACTTCTCCAATTTAAACTATAAGAGGAGGCAAGCCTTTGCTCTCTCTTCCTTAGCTCAATTTCACTTTCCATTGTTTTTCATCGATATATTGATGTTATGCATGATTGGGAATCAAAGAATGTTTAGCAAGTGTTTAAGGTGTCTAATCACAATAGTAGTGGAATCTAACAATTCTCGAACTTCTTCATGTTTCACTGCAAATGATTTTCTCCACTATAATGAGCTATTGGTAACTTTGGTAAACTATGAAACTTAATTGATTAGCCTTTCTTCGGATTAAGTTTAACAGAATTGAAAATAATAGATTAGGTTGTTTTTAATTTTGAAAAAAGATATGGCTTGAGTTATCATGGACTTGCTTCTTCAATTTGAACTTGAGTCAAAGGTAAGTCTCTAATTTCTCCTTAAAAAAAATTATCCTTCACTTGTTTGTCGTTATGATAGTATAGGTTCTTAAAGATGAAAGATATGTACTAGATAATCTCTAATAAATATAAATGCTTGCTCACTAATCCTTCTCTTTTAATACAAAT
>APFE031505248.1:0-15037 GCA_000404065.3 Pinus taeda
GGGGCATCTGAAAGAGTTGCACAAAGCGATAAAACTACGTGAAGCTACTCTACTCTATGGAGATGTGAATACCATTTCACTGGGCCAAGGCCTTGAGGTTGGTCATTCAATTCAATATTTTTTATTTTATTTATTTATTTATTTGTATTTTTTTTTTTTTCCTGTAACAAGATTAATACATTATTACATTTCAAATAAATGTTTATTTCTTGCAAGGGAGTGTCGTTTTAAAAGATGTTGGGATGGAACCCTTTGTTTTTTTTCCTTTTCCCTAGATTCACTCTTTTTCTCTACTATTTCTCATCCTTTTTCATAGCCATGGCCTTTGGAAAGAAGGAAGGGGAAACCAAATTTGGTGATAAAGAAAACATTTTTGATAGTGAAAATGCAAATAAAATGTTAGAGTTGGTAAAGGGTGAATGCTTGATAGACATGTTCACTAGACCGTTAGCTCGTAGAGGAGTAGCTTGGCTACTCATGCAGCTGTGGGTAGGTTACAATTCTTTTTCATAGAAGGAAGTTCCATATTCTATAGTGAAGGGTGCTGAAGAATTTAAATCTGCACTTGGAATCTATGAAGCAACTAATTGCAAGCTTAAGCAAACAAAGTCATGTATGGCTAGTTGATGAAGGTTGTCATTACTTCAATTTTACAAGTAGATATTATAGTATCACACCACTATGTCTGTATGGTGAATATTCTTGGTCATGCTAGATAGTTGGAAGAGGGAATGGATCTTATCAATAAATTATCATTTCAGTATTGTCCTTTGGGGATGAATCCTGCTTCCTACTTGTAAAGTCCAAGGTGATGTAAAAAATGCAAAGCACATAAAAAAATTCATTCTTGCTTTGGTGCCACATGATGGACCAACATATTTTCTTCTTTAAAATGCCTATGTTGTGGCTGGAAAATGGAATGATGTAGCAAAATAAGGAGAACAATGAAAAATATGTCCCTAAAGAAGGAACCCACATGCAGTTGGATTGAAGTTAAGGATCGGGAGGAGTGCTGCCAATCAATTATATTCAGGAAAGTGACTGAAATCTAAATATTTATTATATTATTACATTGCAAATAAATGTTTATTTATTACAAGGGAGTGTCGTTTTAAAATCTGTTGAGATGGAAACTAATCATTGACTAGTAGGCATCAAACTTATGCTGAATATGCAGACAACAATATATTCTACAAAGAATTCTGGTGTTTGTGGTTCCTTTCTCAGCAATGTCCATAAGAATGTGTGATTTCATTTATGAGGACATTAGTGAATGTGGTTTTCATTGATGCATCCAATTGGGCATGGACGTTATATTTTGCTATGAGAAGCCTCTACTACAATATGAAGTATAGCATATTTCAAATTCAAATAGTCATCCAAAGTATTGTAAATTTGATGAGAGATTCTTGCATAAGCTTTGACTTAAAAAGGCTTGGATGTCTGCACTGACACTGTGCGGGTGCTGTTTTTTCTGGGGCGGGGGAAAGGAGGGGGATTATATGCACCATGATTGTATAGCACTGAAAAATTAGTCTGGTTCAATTATCCTTTCACAATGAGAAAAGTTATGAACCATTGTGAGTCCATATTTGGAAATTTTGGTACTCTGTTCCATATTTGCTTAATTTTTTGTACTCTGTGCCTATTGGATTATGGTCTAGCCCAAGTAGTAAAGTGATTGGTCTTCTATTAAGTTAGATTATGCTGAGTGTAAATTCTGATAACTTTTACTGTATATGTTCCCCTCACATCCTTGCAACTTAGCTAAAAAAAATCTATAAAAATCATTCTCCAAACTAAAAACAAATAAAATATATACCTTTGTATAATCGTGGTACTCTGTAATCCTTACAAGCAATATAAGGCAACCGGGGCATCTGAAAGAGTTGCACAAAGCGATAAAACTACGTGAAGCTACTCTACTCTATGGAGATGTGAATACCATTTCACTGGGCCAAGGCCTTGAGGTTGGTCATTCAATTCAATATTTTTTATTTTATTTATTTATTTATTTGTATTTTTTTTTTTTTCCTGTAACAAGATTAATACATTATTACATTTCAAATAAATGTTTATTTCTTGCAAGGGAGTGTCGTTTTAAAAGATGTTGGGATGGAAACTAATCAATCATCTGGTAGGCATCAAACTTATGTTGAATATGCAGGCAACAATATATTCTACAAAGAATTCTGGTGTACCATGTATTTATGCCTCATCTGCACACAAGTTATTCATGAGAATTATGTTTTATGTCTGTGTTTTCATATATGTGAACCAGACAAAACAAGGTATCATACATCAGCAATGACGGTGGTTCCTTGTTAAATTGTACAAGGCCATTCAAAGAAGTTTCCCTTGACCTTAAAATCAACGTGAGCATTATTGCCCAAATATACCTTCAAAGAAGTCCTCAACGGAAACAATGTGGACCTCCCTGCAGTGAAAATCAGATTTTCTGGCCTGGTTCCATAGCCTTGGTATGCTTCCCACGTGTCTTGAAGGCTCAGCAACTGCCATGAGATAAATGATTAAAGAGAAAACAACAATTAGACTCACAGATGCCATAATAATTTTTGGAAACTAATCGTGTTTGTGAATTTTCATCTTGACCTGAGTTTTTCAAAGTTTGCAAGGTTCAATTCCCTCGAGGTTTTTCAGGATGAGCAGGGCTCAATTCCGGTACAATATTTTTACTTTTCTTGGAGACATTTTCAGGACTAACAAGGTTAAATTACGATACAATATTTTTTATGCTCTTGGAGGAAAAGTTCATGTTAAGGTACTAGTAGAATCTAAAATTGTTCACTAGTAAATGTGGTATTCAAACAGGTAAATAGAAAGATTATATTAAATGTTCTAATAACCTGTAGAATCATAATCCATTTCTATTTCAACAACTTTAAAATTTTCAATCAAAACAATATATTTTACAAAGAATTCTGGTGTATGTGCTACCTTTCTCAGCAACGACTAGATGAAGCAAGATGCGACTATGTAATTCAATGGAGCATCTTATAATCTACTTGTTTGGTCTGTCAGCGTCTTGCCAGACAACAAAAATGTGATCTATAACACTGCAAAGGTTAGTGATATTTCATATTGATTGTCATCAGAATAGCTGAGGTGATGATAAAAGTTGTAGGGTTATGTAGGAGGAGATCTAATCATATGTGTATATAATGTTATAGGTTGGTATACAGACTTCCCTAATGGGAATGGAGCAGGCCAACATGGAGTCCCTTCATCCTATTGCAACATCAAGTGGAGATACAGGAATAGTATTTGTATACTGGTCATGGCACAAAGAAGATGTTGGAATATGGGGACAAGTCAAACTATTTGCTCAGGGCTTCTTAGAACAGCTAAGCATAGTTTTAGATAAAAGTGATTATCTATGGTACACAATCAGGTATTGAGAACCTGTGATAATCTGTAATTGAGACAACAAGATTACTAATTCTCAAATTTGTTAGGATTTTGATTCCGTATTTTATCAATACAATGTCAATATCCCTGAAGATCAACCCTTTTTGAAGAGTGGAAGCCAACCGATCTTGCATGTGGATAGTTGAGGACATACACTTCATGTGTTTGTGAATGGGAATTTCGTAGGTGAGTAAGATTTTTAATTCTTCTGTATAATTTATAGGGCATTTGCCTATTTTTGGTTGATTTATCACAGGAAAGCTAATTTCTTAGATTTCTATTATATCTGAACTGAATACTTTGATATAAGATTGGATTGATGGATGGGTTGGTTAAAATCAGAAAAGACTATAAACATGATGATGATGTTATGCAAGAACTCATAGTGGAGATGATTCGAAATGGGGATTTACATTTGAGAAGCCAATTACAACTTGGAAAACGAAATTACTGTAAGCAAAAAGAAAATATCAGCCCTGAATGTTAAGGTTTAAATCATGTATTGTACTTCCGGGAAGAACTGTAACAAGCTGTAATGAGAAAACAAAAAATACTTTCTTCAATACCTATAACGAAGACTCAAGAATTACTTTAGTTAATATCTACCATTAAAGTTATAACCAGAGCGTCTGACACAGGATGTTGGGTTTAGAAAATTAAACTAATGGGTAAAATGCAATTAATTTATATTGCACATTGTTTGTAGTAATTTATATTGCACATTAAATATGAGTTGTTCACTGAACACTGTCATTGACTAGGCAGACAAAATTACTGCAAACAAACAAATATTTATCAGCACTGAACATTAAGGTTTAAATCTTGGACTATACTTCCTGGAAGAATGGGCATTCACATTTTTTATTCGATCGTGTGAGCTTAGATGTGTTCTACAAAAAATTGCAATTTACCCGTTGTTAATTTCTTCAACTGATTCAAACATTTCGATTTCTAGCACTTCTGCGGATTGAAATTGTTCAAGCTTCTTGGCACTCAACAATTCTTCAAGCTGAAACTCTTCTATAGAATGTGTGAATTACAGCAAAGTGTAGATCAAGACAAGTTTCGTCCAACTACATTTTATCAAAGTGGATTGAGGTTCCTCTCAGTAGGGAATGACTAGTTCTATTAAATAGAAATCTTAAATTTTCAAATGTGGCTTTTTATTTCTACACACTAACCTAGATTAAATCCTCTTCACCTTATCTTTCTAAAGGTTATGTACCTCAAAGTTGTAACATATGCAACTATGAAGGTGTCTACTGTAAACAGTATGTGGCAGGTCTCATGTTGGTCAACACAATCCACTGCAAAGGCATAATCTTATTTCTTTATAAATTATTGAATAGCATTTTTAGTTAAATTTGTTACGTTATTGTTTTGAAACATAGAAATCTAAGTTCATTGTTTTAGTTTTTGTGGGGAATTGGAATCGTTCTTAGTGAAAATGGCCTGATGTATTAGAATAAATTGAAAAAACATATATTTTTTCAAATAGAATGGAAATAAATTGAAAAGCAGACAATTTATGTTTGACACCAAAACAAAATTTTCATAATCATAAAACTTATTTCCTTCAATTTTTTAACTGAATTTGATATTTGTTTGTTCAAAGATACCGTATCGCCCAAAAATCTCACAAGGACCAACGACTTACTGGAAAAAGGGAGAATGATCTAGATACCAAAATCTAACTCAACATCATATAACAAATGATGAGGGAGTTTATTAATGTTCCCCATACTACTAAAGTCTTTTTATTAAGTTTTCCTCATAAAATTAGACCAATTTCTAATGAACAAAAACTATTATCTGTTGTATTGTGAATTAAGGTGATATAAGATTACTTTGTTATGAAATGTTTGATTTAAATCATTTACTTATAAAGGTTCCAGAATCTTAATGAAGAGAATTTTAATAAATCCTTCACTTTGAACATATCCTAGTTGGAATCTCCCTGAAACATAACATATGATAAAAAAGAAACACCAATAATGAAACAAAATTGCATAGAATTTTGACTTCTTTCTTCTATGCTATTGTTTCTTATGTCATTGCCTTACGAAGTTTCCTTTGCAACATGTGGTCCAAATGCTAGTTTTTCATTTTTTATGTGAAATAATTATTTTCTAAATTTATATAAACTGATCCATTGAAATTAACAAATCAAAAAATAATTTTAAAGTGTGCAAATTATTGAAGGTTTTCTTCTAAAGAGAGTGCTTCATGATAATTTTATATTATTTTTGGGTATATTTTTCTTAGTAAAATTTATTTAATATATATTTTATATATTCATATTTAAATTAAATTAATATTAGAAATATTAAGGTTTATAATATTAAGTATATTAAGTTGATATTTATGGTGTAAATCAAGCAAATTTATTAATATAGTTGTGTTAGTCTTTAGAACAAAAAGAGTTAAGTTCATAATTATTCATTAATGTTATCAATCAAATGTCTCTATCTCATATTTGGTCTCTATCCCATTTGAATTTATTTTACTGTTTGCCATAGTTACTTGTTTAATTTGGATATTTGCTCTTCAAAATTATTGATGAAATATCTTAACTTTTTAAAATAACTATTATTTTAGTATGATTTTAATATTCATGATATAAATAATGATAAAAGAAAATAATAGTTTAGTAAGGGGATATGTTGCCATGCAAATGTCATTTTTAAAAATAATAAAATAATATTTGCATTAACACATTAAAAATAATAAAAGCAAAACAAATTAATGTCAACTATAAATAAAGTATCTCTTAGTTAATTTAACATCAACTTTATATAGAAAGATACATTTTTTTTTAATATTTGAGAGATATATAATTTCTTCAATAATTAATATGGTATTGATAAAAAATAATATTATTGATTTTACATTATGGGTACTTCATTCTATGTTCATTTTACATGTGATATTAAAAAAATAAATAATAACAAAAAAATATTCTCTTAGCATACTAAATATTTCCATATCTATATTAATGACATAATTAATATCACATCTATAAGAAAAGAATTAAATTTAAATTGAAAATTCATATTATAATTATATATATATATATATATATATAGTAGATAATATATATGTATATTTGCTTGGAGATATGCCATTTCTTTTCTTCTTCATATTGAATTGTTATATAAGATTAAAAAAAAACAAATAACAAAGAAAAATTTAAGGTGGGTTATAAATCAAATATTTTATGTTGAATAAAAGATTTCAACATGAACATACAAACATATACATTTGTAGTCTCACTGACAAACAAATAGTTGTTTTTTTTTTTACAATTTTTGGTTAATTTTATCCAATATCCAGTATAAAATTTTAATTGTAAGTTTAAGTTGTTTAATTTGCAAAGTTCAAGTGCCTCATTGATTTTTAGTGCGTTAAATCTATTTATGCATTCAAAAACGCATTTTAAACAAAAAAATCACAATCTTGCTGAAAATTGTATTACTAGATTTTGGCCTTAGAAGCCATAATATCTATGGATATAGAGCTTGTATTAACATTTTGATGTGGAGAATAAATCAAATATTTCAATGTGAACTACCTATATATTATATAGAATAAGTTAAAATGAATAATTGATTATACTTAAAACATTTTATTACTATCCTACTCAAAACTAGCATAGATCTATCTTTAATTCTTAATCCCTGATCTACCAAAAACCAAAAAAAATCAAATCTATAAAAGTGTGAAACCATCCTCAAGTTTTATACTCATTAAAAGATGTTTTACCTCTTAAGAAATTTGATCTCTTAAAACTTAGTAAATCTAACATTTCTTAAAATTTAGAAAATCTAAAATTAAAATAAAGCAATCCTAATTATAGTTTTAAAAATTCAAATATTATATTTATTTTAAATTTATATATTTAATAAATATATATATTTTAATCGGCAACAATATATTATATATATTTAAATGGTATTAATTAATTTTTATATATTAAATAAATATTATATAATAATATAATTAAATATATAAAATTAATTAAATACCACTCATACATATAAATATATTTAGTGGGGCAAAAGCTAACCACCTGGCCATAAGGCATAAATGCCTGATAATGCATGCTGTATAACAATATAACACACTGCTTTTGGTGGCTACATAAATTGAAAATAAACGCAGTGTGTTCTATTGTTATACAGTTGTACCAGGGCATTTAATGCCCTATAACAAACTGGTTAGCCCTTACCTTTAAGTGGTATATAATAAAGTAAAATTACATATATATCATAAAATATATAACCTAACAGTGAAAAAAAATAAATTCGAGATCTGCAACCGTCGACTATTAACGGGGAATTAAAGTTAATAACAAAGTTAACCCACCTAAACTACTAAACTAGTATGATCAAATTAATTTGATTATACCTTTAATAAAACATTAAAATCAAAGTTTACTTTTTGGAAAAAGTAACAGACAACTCCACTAATACCGCCCTCGAGGACGACGCCGGTCACTTAAATCTCCATTATAGTCACCGCCAAATTTGGAGGTACTGAGACGAGCCATGAGGCGGGCAGAGAGGTGATTACCACTGAATTGTCACTTTAGCTAGTAAACGGCGACGTTCGCCCTCCAAATTATGTTCTGTAAATTCAGTGTTTTTCTTTAATTTTCTCGGTAGTCGGTGTATGCAACATAGTTCAGGGCATTTAATGCCCTGATAGGCCGGCTGTGCAACGTACCACAACATGGCATTAAATGACGGGAAGCTAACTGTTTTCAGTCACGGATTTGGCGTGTGCGCGCCATAAGGAACACGATTTGACGGGTGGCCAAGTCTTTTCCGTCACGGATTTGGCGTGTGTGCGCCATAATGAACACGATTTTTTGGATGGAAGTACACGTCCTATCTTGACGTGTGATGGTATTTTTTTGTCTTTGTAACTAGGGTTGGGTTAATCGATTTATCAAATGGAAAAAAGGTGATAGCATGCTGTATTTTAGAGTGATGTATAATGGTGATGTATAATTCTGTTTATGATTATTTTAAGTTGATATGTATTTTTTTAAAATAAAAATAAATTAGCAATTGTTTTTAAAGGTGTAAAGGTATATTAAAGGTGTAGAAGATTTGGGAAAATCATCTCGCTACAAAGAGAGCTTATGAATGAGGTTTACCAAACTCTT
This sequence comes from Pinus taeda, assembly GCA_000404065.3. Taxonomy (NCBI): domain Eukaryota; kingdom Viridiplantae; phylum Streptophyta; class Pinopsida; order Pinales; family Pinaceae; genus Pinus; species Pinus taeda. The sequence goes on from APFE031505248.1 coordinate 8,600, forward strand.
CAAGGCAAGTGTCATGAGGCAAACCCACTCATCAAAGTCTATGCATAGACACAAAGTGTTGACAGACCTTGCCCTAGGTGTGGCATGCTCGACTAATTGTCTTTTCTCCGGCACACGGTGCAGGGACGATCAGAATTTGCCAGTGCACCAAAGCGATCTTCGTCGAGGTCCTAGAGTCCAACTACTCTTTCCCCAAGTTTGATATATGTTATGTAATATATAATGCCTTTGTTCCATCGCCTTAAAGCTTTTTCTTGTTCTAGCTTGTCTTTCATAGCATATAATGGGGCAACCAAGAGGAGGATGAGGAGAAAAAGATATCGAGTATGCTAAGTTGATTGTCAAATGCTTTCATGGGAAATTATAAACTGCAAATTTACCAGTTTTATAATATATCGTCTATTACCCAATTGAAGCCAATGTTGCGATGGATTTTTGGGTTAGTGCGGTCTTGTATTTTGAAGTGAGTGTAGATTAGTTACCGAAATGGATTAGGGAAGAGTCATGGGAAATTAGTTAGCTGAATTTCATATTGATGAGTTCTACTTAGCGAAAATAAAATCTGACCAGGGTCGGAGATATAAAAATATTATTACAGTTGCTTTTTTTTTAGAATTGTGAGTTGGGCATTTCATTATCAGAACTTTAAATGTTTCAAGATGGGTAAGGGGCTTAGGATGGCTTTTTGTCTGATCTGTAGAGCACATATTGGCACTTTTATCTTATGTTAAATTGAAATGATGAACCATGCCCCATGTAAGTGTGTTGTTGGGGAGCCCATGGCCAAGTTAGAATTCATGTCGAAACTTGAATCATGGAAAGATTGAGGAATTTCTCTTAAAGGAGTGTTGTAGAAATGTACATGTTGGCCCAAAAGCTTACAACTTTGACACTAAATATTGTCCATTAATAATAATAATAAAGTGCATCATCTTTCATTTAGACGAGTAAAGGTGAAACTCCATTTCTCGTACAAAAGGAACAACCACGTACATGAAAAACATAAATTTGTCTTAACTCTGCTCTTAATTATGCTCTATCTACATCTGTTGGGATTTGAACCTGGGTCATTGTAGGACAGACAATATTCATCCCACATCAGTGCATTAAACATTGTATAGGTCGAGATATGCATTGTTGAATCTAAATGTTGTATATCCCATTGTATATCCAATAATTTATATCTCGACCTATACAACATTTAAAGCATTGATGTGGGTTACATATTGTTTGCTTCATTTCAATGGTAAGCACCCCATTTGCACATCTTTGAGCATTTGAACCTGGGTCATTGCATAGGTACACCACACTTGCCACTAGACCATAGCCTTAGGAACCACAATGGTTATTATTAATTTGAATGAACCAACTCGATGCTACATGGTCCAAGGTTATAGTTTTGACACAACATATGGTAAATTAGATTGAACCTTAGTTTACAAGTTTGACTCTAGAATTTGTATTGAACCAGCTCCCGGGAATAAAGTTAATTCTTCTGCACCTCTTCATATGTAAGAACTTATAAGACACCTTTTATTAGAGGTTTATGCTAGGTGGACCATCATCTATTCTTATGGGCCAAACAATAAGAGGATGCCCCTATATCATAGAAATCTTTATAGATTTTTTTCCTTTAAAGTCTGTTTCGTGAGACATCATGGGGAGTTATTTTAAACTACCCATTTGGAATTTGTCATTCTTGAAAAGAAGTATTTTCAATACATAACAATGTTACATTCTTGAAATCTGGCAACAAAGAGTTTTGTTGCAGTGGTTTAAATTTTTGTATTTAGAAAAGAAAGTGGCACCAGGTTGAATAAAGGCTCTATATTTTGTTTGTAGTCTTGAATTCAAAGAAGCAAAATGTAAACTATGCTTCCCAGTTATCATATGATGTTTAATAAAGATTTGAAACTGAGGAAGTTCCTTTATAAGTAACATATCCGATATGAATAGTCTAAGTTGTATCCTAGAAACAATCACGATAGAAGACTATGATTTCTTGCTTTGGCTGGCTAGGGATCTTCCACCGAGGGTGATGCAAAATGGAAATTTCTTTGAATTATCTAATAATAGACTGGCTTTAGGTTATTTATTTCAAGAGACGAGAGAAAATGTGACATAGTTGACAATTCCCAGAAGCTACGTGGACCCCTACTTATTCCTTCCTTTACACGTGTATTAGAGAGATAAGAGAGACATTCATGGCTTAACAAGCCCATCACTTTGTGCAATTACAGGTAAAATATAAGCTTGTTTTGAAAGTTTTTCATTGCTGAAATTATCAGAGTTTTAGGTTCAATGGAGGAAAAATAAAAGAGTAACAAAATGGATTGGGTACAGTGCATCGGTTCGAGTCCATGGGCTTGTAAGTAGTTTTTCCATTCAATATTCCGTTTGGTAACCATAAATAAATGGGATATGGAATCCATCATCCCCGAAGAAGAGACCCAAACCCATGCGATTTTGGTGAAACTCAACTTGGCAACCTCAAATGGAAATCTCTTACATTTATTTTTTGAAGTTTTGATAGAAAAGGGAATCAATTAACCTCTATTGTCACCGACAAGTTTCAATTCACCTCATTTCATGAGATCGATGAGGATGATGTGTATATCTTAAAACAATGGGAAAGGAAAATGTCTAATTAATAATTATGTATGTTTTGTGTTTGCAACAATCCAAGATCCAAAGGGGCATAAAATGCGAAGACATGCATTCCATCACTTAGAGTAAGTCTGTCACCCAATACCAAGACCTACCATCATCCCATTGTGAATACCTACCATGTTTCGTGTTGTTTGACCCTTGTACTTATCATCTTCTTCCATGTTTGTTTGTTTTGTTCTTCAATTAGAGTATTTGGGCTACATGTTGGTCCTAATTTGTTCCTTCTATTTTTTACAATTTTAATTTTTTGAATGATCTTCCATAACCCTAATGAAGCTATTGAGAACTAATTGGTTTGAGACTTTTAACTGGCTATTTTGTCTGTAAAAGCAATTAGTCTCTTCATTTGAAGAAGATTGACGAACCTATCAATTCACATTTCTACATGATTCTTTGACTTGGTTGCTCCGATGTGTGTAGAATAACTTAGCGACAAAAGCATAAGAATAATGAAACTTCACAATTATGTTGTTTCCGCAGTTTTTCATCATTGAATAGAAATCCTTCCTTCCCCAAAATATAGTAGTGCGGATGAATATGTTGGCAACGCTTGAATGCCTCTTGCTCAACTGCAATGAGGAGGAGATGACTCAATAAATATTGTGCCCCTTTGCCGTTTCGAAAGCTCTGAAGGTACAAATCTAATATATTGTTTTGATCTTCCCAAGCTACGTTTAGTGTTGTGATTATCACAATCTTGTTTGGCATTGATGCCTTTCTATGAGCACTTCCTAAATCAGTGATAGTTACACGCGAATTCAACTCTGCCTTCTGCAAGAGATTAAAATACTATTATATCCATTGAAATCTATTTATAAAAACTATGTGATCAAATCTCATATCTAAAATATACGGAGATTATTATACGAGTTCCAGAAAATCAGATGCATGAAATTTTATATAATTGATAAAACCTTAACTTACAAGGTTGGTAGACGTGTAGAAATCTCTTCTTCCATCACGCTGTCCACGTGGGGAATTAAAATGTGACAGTGTGATCACTATTGTGAATATGCAAACACATAATATAATCGCATATTTACAGATTGTTTTTGCCCAAAAGACCTAAAATTTGTTTTGAAGGCACTGGTTCACCATTGTTGGATCAACAAGACCAGTCTAATGGTGCTCAGACCGAAATTCCTATACTCACCGATGCACAAAATATTTTAATACCAAATATTTGTCGTTCCCTTCGCATATCAGTGTTTCAAAATTCTGTGTGTAATGCCAAATTGCCAATATAGTTAGTTGTATTGGAAATGTATGTTTTCATGTTTGTTATGGTATTGATCTTACTAAATAAATGATATCAACAGTGGACCACCTAGTGAACAACGATGCAGTAACCCTCCCGGGCTCCAGCGAGATTCAAACGCGAACCCTATACCAGGCAGAGGAGCAGGCGACTGAATAATCACTTTTCCAGGCATCAGTTTTTTAGTCGATGGAGGATGACGAAAATGAAAAGTCAGGATTAGTGGGGCTGGAGAGTCTTTTCCTAGCGAACTTTATAGAAAAACACTTTTGGCGTAAGTACTTTCAATGGAAAAAAAAATCCACTATAATAATAAAACATAATAATGAATATAATAATAAAACATAATAATGAATATACATGTTTGACTGGTTTTAATTATCTCAATGTGTTTGCTAAGTTAATTGATATTACAAATGTCAAAAACTTTTATTCTTATTCTCAACTATAATAAGGCATTTATGTATTTGATGATAATGGTGGTGGTGGTTAACGTCCACTTAGACCAAATTGGTTTATCGGACTTATAATTTTCTTAGTTTTTAATTATCTGGCTCCTCGTCTTTCTTGGCGAGATTGGTGTTGTAGCTTTTTTTTTTTTTCTCTACGGTCTTCCAACTTCCTTTATCTTGCATCTTCTTCATCTCTTCTGGTTCTTGGGACATTGGTGTCTTAGCTTCGCATTTTATTATGTTCGTCCTTTTGAAGATAGTCGGAGAAGAAGTTTGGTTTAGGAGATCTGCTTTGCTGTTAAATAAAGATTTATTTTGTGCGGTATTTGAATCCTCATAACTGTTGATGCTTGAGGTGTTGTCGAGTTCATTTTTTTTTTTGTTGGGCGGGGCTTTCCCCTTGCTTGTCTTAAGAGTTGTTTCTTTCTTGCCCGATTTCTTGTGATTTTGAGTTTTCTCGATAGTATTCTTCTTTGATGACAGTGTAATGTTCTTTTTGTGCTCCTTGCCACCATGTAGATCTGTGGTGATTTTTTCTAGCAGAATTTCTGGGAGGCTTTTGGGCAATTTTTGGCTAGATGGCCTATCTCAAAGTAGGATCGATATCTGAAGAGGACACTTTCATAATCGAGTTTCTGGTTCCACACATAGTCTTTACTTGTTAGGTGTATTTTAGCTGGGAATCTGACACTGAAGTCCATTTCCACACAGATGTTTGCATAGGTGGTTCTGACATATTCCTCTGTTTCTGGGCACCTGCAGTAATATTTCCTAATCACATTTCCAATGGCTTTTAGCAAGGAGGAATTCCAGAGATGCAAGGGTAGGTTTGACAATCTCACCCAAACTGGTGCTGAGGTTATCACTGTTGTTGAGGGATTGAACGATGGGTTCCATAGCTTCATGAATAGGTGTTATGAAACCAGCTCACAAAAAGATAGAAAAGATAGATTAATGCCTTAGAATTCAGCCTCTTTGAGGGGGTAACCTCCTTTACATTACATAAATGAACAATTCTTCGATGATTCAAATGACAAAACATCATTTCTATATATAGGAGTCTAAGGAGTCACAATATAACCTAGCCAACCTAACAATAATAATATAAATCCACAAAAATAACAATAAAAGGATTCTATGGGGCACAGTAATAACAATATGGGGACAATAGGGGCACAATAATATTAATAAGGAATACAACTACAATAGTAATGGGGTAATCACCAGTATTATAGAGACCCAACATGCCCCTCTCCTTCAAAAAAATGTTGTCCTCAACTCTTAAGTAGTTCTGGATGCTTCTGTATAAAATTCTCATCCTCCCATGTGGAATTTTCAGCGGATAAGTTCTTCCACTTGATAAGATACTCCGAAATTGATCGATTTCATAGCTGTCGAGTTCTTGTTTCTATGACTGCTTCCGGTTCCAATATAATTTTTCCTTCCTCGTCAAGTTCTGGCAATATTGTTTGAACTGGGAACTTGTCGCCTATAACATTCTTTAAACATGAAACATGGAAAACTGGGTGCAATCAAGAAGCTGTAGGAAGCTCCAATTTGTATGCCATAGTACCAATTTTTTGCAACACCTTATACGGACCATAATAATTTGGTGATAATTTATTATCCTTCTTAGCTTGCTTGAGGGACATTTGCTTATATGGTTGTAGCCATAGGAATACCCAATCACTTACATCAAAACTTCTTTCGCTGTGATGTTGATCTGCCTGTTGTTTCATTCTATTATGTGCCAACACGATGTTATGCTTTAAGAGTTGGAGGACTTGTAGTTGATTTTCGATGTGATGTTCGACTGCTTGAACCTTAGAATTTCTCTTAAATATGATGTGATGGATGGTGGCTGATATCCATAAAGTGCCATAAATGGGGTCATTTTTGTTGCTGTATGGAAGGAAGTGTTATACCACCATTCAACTAGAGGAAACAATTTGACCCATTGTGTCTGTTTATCAGATACAAAGCAATGAAGATATCCTTCCAAACATTTGTTTACTATCTCAGTTTGCCCATCAGATTGAGGATGATAAGATGAGCTAT
>APFE031505249.1:8552-22356 GCA_000404065.3 Pinus taeda
CATCTTTGTGACCCACTTTTGTTGCTCTTCAGAGGATAATCTTTGTTCTAAAAGGTATTTAAGGCTATCGTGATCCGTTTTTACCTTGAAGTGTCTTCCCATTAGGTAGGGTCACCATTTCTTAAGTGCATGGAGTATTTCCAACATTTCCTTCTCATAAATGGCTTTGTGTAAAAACTTTCCCTTGATTGGACAACTTTCAAAAGCAATGGGTCTTTCATCTTACATTAGAACAACACCAATTCCATTTCCTGAACCATCACATTCGACAATAAAGGATTTTGTGAAGTCTGGTGTAGCTAAGACCGGTGCTTGGCACATTGCCTCTTTAAGATGTTCAAAGGCCTTTGTTGCTTCCAAAGTCCACGAAAATGCATCTTTCTTCAATAATGTTGTTAGAGGTGCTGCTATTCTTCCATAATTCTTAACAAACTTGTGATAATACCCTTTCAACCCGAGAAATCCTTGCAGATGCTTTATGGATGTGGGGATTCTTCCATAATACCCTGTCATTCTACATCTACAACGAACGACCTCCAGCTTGTCATTTTGGAAGCCTCTAGATCACGAAGCTTCTTGTCCACTTTGGGAAACTTGCCTTTTAGGGATCAACGCGAGTATCCAAGTAAAAACCGTGATGGCAGTGTGAGCTTACTTCTTCAGGGAAGGCTCAAGGCATGTTTTCATCAGTTCTCCAGAGAGGATCTAGACTACATATCAGGATGGGTACACTGCATAATTGCCAAGTTTTGAGCACTCTGGGGTATGAAATAGGGAAGTGTAAGAGGCATGACAAAATACTGTGTAACAATCACACACTGGAAATTCCTAAGAATCTATTGCACAAATATTTCTATAGCACCTCGAAGTTATCAATACCATTATGGTCATAACTTCAAGGGTCATTACATTCATGGTGACTCTAGAGTCCAACATAAAATGATGTAAAATCTAGTTTGTAACTATGAATGAAATGAAAAATGGATAGTTCAATGGATTCTTAGCCCCATTACCAATTATGTTTTGTAAGATGATTGGGGAATCTTAACATTCTTCAATGTTAAGGATCGAAGCCTCTTTAATTTCAAAACCAAGTACCTCTATAATCTCTTTCTTGATCAATGGATGTTTGATTGATTCCTTTTTGGCCACCAATACCTTCAAATTACTCATCCAAGTTGTTATATCAAGATCATCCTGAGGTGGGACCGGGGTTTCTTTGCTACTTTTCTTTTGAGGGACCTCGAGTTGATTTTCACCTCCTAGAGGAGTTGAATACTCTGATTGATTTGAGTTCTTTGTCATCCTCCGACTGTAAGCCATTATTTTATATCTGTTTGCATACATCTAACATGTTTCTTCTAGTGTAGGCATCTCAAAGAATAATTTTGTAGATATGTTTATTCATGTTATGCTTACTTGAAATGGTTGACTTTATTCATAAAAATAGTCTCCATTCAATATTATGTTGCAAACATCTAGAAGACGGGTGTTGCTGTCTCTCATACTTTCCTAATATATGGCACAAGTTTATTTAGCATGAAAATCCTTACAATCCTTGCAATAATATAAATGGGGGTGTTCCACCATGGTTTTTGGTTCCATAACTTGGATGTCTTAGATTTGTTGGTGGTCCTTTGTATCCATTTCTTGGTGGAAATTTGAATTGTTATTAACCCCTTTCAAGGGAATAAAACCCTTTCTAATTTCTTCCAATACTCATACTAGAGTTGTATATCCCTTTACATGTAGGAGGCCCTTAGGCTTCATATCCACACTCTCCAACCTCCACCTAGGCCAAATATTGTTCAATGGATCACCCCCTTCTTTGTGATGCTCACATAAGCTAGAAGCATTAAGAGACGAGATGATGATAACATTACTTCTAGATCTAGATCAATGCCGACGAGAGGGGCCATTCTCCCTCCCTAGAGACCTTGAATACATTTCCAAACAAGATCCCTTATGAGCAAGCAGATCATATCACCTAGACATATAAAAAAAAAAAGTTATAATAGACGAGCACTAGCACAAGAGACAATCTAGACCTTCCCCTATTTATTCTTCATGGCATCATCCTATTGTGAGGTTTCTTCATTCAACCTTGGATATTAGGAGAAGTATATCTAATGGATCATGACCCAATCCCTAGATTATTTCCCCATGCACATGTCCCTCTCATTGCAACAATCTGCACTTGGATCTGAGCATTTTTTCATGTTTCCTCATGTTTTCACATATAGAATTCATACTTCTACTTTATTTCTTGTTCTGTATATAGGAGACTTCTTAGTAATCCTACTTTGTATTGACATCATTCTACTTAGTAGTCCTGTTGACCTACTTTTGTGGTCATTTGTTGGACATTAATATAATTATCTTATATTATCTAATTCTTTGAATTTTTCAATAAAGAAATATAAGGGATCTAGACCAGATGGAGGAGGTGCCAAAGTTTGTACCTTATTCTTATGCTCAATCTTTGTTCTTGAGGGTATCAAAATATCTAGTCTACCTATCAAGACCCAAAACTAATCCATACTTTTTGTTTTTTCTTGGCTTCATTCAATCTATTTTGCCTTGCTTCATTTAGGAAAAAACTAAGTTTTCCTTGAAAAACATTCACGTTGTACATCAAGATAGTCTCCCTATTTGGTTGATGTGTCTACAGGATTTCCTGCACAAGCTTGTCAAACCTTACATTAAAATCATCAATGGATTCATTTTCTTTTATTTCCATGTTAGTTAAAGCATTAAATAAGAAACATACATTTTTTTTCTTAAGCCATCTATAAAAACAAGTATCATGATATGATTCAAAAGAATCAATGTTATTGTCAAACAAACTAAGAAACTATTTTTAACATCTTTTTTAATGATAGAGAGAAACATTTAAGTAAAACATCCAAATGAAAGACAACAAGAGGAGCCATATGTTCTAAAAATGCATCACAATTTTCTCTTGCTCCAACAACATTATCCCTACTAAAGGTGGGAATTTTTTATAATGAAGCTAGCATGTCATGAGGTTGACCTATAACGTTAGTGAAATTAAAAAGTTTAAAGGAATTAGTCAACCCTGGGGCATCCATTATGTCTTGAGCACGTAAATAATGTTCAAACCTTTTTCTTAAATCACGAGGCTTGAAGGCCTTGATTATTTTCTTTCACTACCTTTCTTATTTGATAAACAAGTTCAAGCTTAGGGACTTGAAAATGAACACCTTGAGGGTTTGTTCTTGTAGAGTATTTCTTCATATTTTGTTGATGTGGAGTCACCATATGAGACATATGAAGTTATTTTGCATAAACACTCGTCAAGACACAATACAAAGTGGAAAAAATTAACTGCAAATGTTGTTTAAGAGACCAGGACGAAGAGCTTCTCCCTAGAAATGGTGCCAAAAAAATGTACCTCCTGTATTAGAAGCTTTGGCAAGTTCTATTCAAGGTGCTAAGTTGTAAGTGCACAAGAGATACACCCATTATTACCTCAACACACTCTCCTCTCACTTTAGTCCAACTCTTACAATGTTATGGTGGGTATCCCAATTTATACACAATTCACCAATTATTTGAGAAAACCAATGCATATAAACAATCAAAATTATGAAGGTTAGGAGCAATACAAAATATATTCTAGGTCTAACATATAATATTCTACTGTAGAAAATACAAACAAGCAAACAAAACTTAATGAAAATGCTTGATAAAAGGTTATCTTAGAAGCTTGAGAGTGAGGAAAAGGCACAAAATTCGAGATGGTTTACTCGTTTTTACCACTTGATTCGTGACCTAATTGGGACAAGATTACTTCTATCCTACACTTCCATATCTGCAAAGTAACGCAAAAAACACTAAAAGACATACTTAGAATGATTAATCCTTGGGTGCTTGAGCTCGGGAACTTACACAAGAGTGAAAATACAACCTAAAAATGAATAATATGTAAACCAACAATAAATCACAGCAATCTAATCCATATTTGCATGAATTTGGGGTCCAATCCTTGAGGGGATAAAAATTAAGAAGTGCCATAATCATTTTTTTTTTAAATGCAGCACTTAGGGTAGCTTTAAATACTTCCAAATGTTAGAGATATGCAATGAAAACACTTATGAGTAGGGCCTTTAAGAGTTTAGAGAAAACATTTCATGAAGCCCTGGTTAAGGAGCCTCAACAATCTTTGAAGATATCGTTGTAATAAAATTTTGATCAATGAAAACACCTTTAAAATAGTTAAATATATGTCAGATAGATATTTAGAACGTAAAACAAAAGGGATATTTTTCCTAGACCTTTAATTCTTCAAAATGGCACAAACCCTAAGAAAAGCACCACCATTTAGGAACGCAATCTATCAACTTTTTGTTAATCAATAAATAAAAGATATTCCATTGTATTAATTTTTATTTTTTATGTTTAGATTTTTCCATTTTTCTATTTTTAGGTATTTTCCGAATAATATCAATAAATAAAAGGAAATTGCAAGAATTTTGAAAAGAGGTGGTTAGTTCTTTGATAAGGGATTAGGTGCCTTATCTCCACTAGGACTATGGGAAAAGATGAATGTTCTTTGTAAGGTGTTTGTTCAATATTTTTGGAGTATAGAAAAGTGGTAGAACCTATTACTGCACAAACTAGCAGGCCTTGTAAAGAGGCAAGAGCTAGAGAGCACAACAACACTTGGGACAAAGAGCCCACTACCACCATAACCTATGTCCCTACTCTTCTCATATTTTCACTGATCGGAGGAGTCCCAGTATTACCCATTTGTGATAGATGTACATCTATGATAGGTTTGAAGTGAGAGAAGGTGGTTCATTCAATAGAAGGGTTCAACAAAAGTATGAGCTTTAGTAGAAGCTAATAAGGACATTCTAAGAATATCCCCTTTGAAAGATAACTACACGAGACCTAGGGTTGAGATATATAATGAGATATGAGTGCATCCAAAGTCAAGGTAGATAAGAGAAAAGGTGATGAGTGATTTACTTCAGCAAGTACTAAATAAAATATCGTCAAAAAAATCCCCAATTTGAAGGATTACCTTCTAGGGTTCCCTCTTGATGTGATGGCTAAGGCATCAAATTTATAGAGAATCCACAATGAGAGTTCCACTAAAACTTGAGGATCCCAGAGGAGACATTAAGGAAGAATCCAATCTAAGTGAAATTTAAAATTCCTTCCTCCAAAATATTTCACACCAAGCCCTAAAGGAGACTCTTATCCTTAAAGGAACGAAAATGTAAGGTTTATAGAGAGAAATTATTTGAGTTTTGATGACCATCAAGGATTCAAGACTAGTGTCTAGCCATTGGGAGCTTAGGAGTCATGAAATATCATGATATGAGCAACTCGTTGTTCAAGGAGACCTAAAGGTTAAGGCTTTTGCTAGCCCTTTAGATATTTATACTTATTTGACACTTGTTCGTAGAGTTTCAAGGATAAAATACAATGATACTCTAGGAACATTCATTCATTCACCATTCAATGAATAGCACATGTAAAATTCTCAAGAGTTACAATTTCAGCAATATCAAAAAAATAGGGCATATTAATAACCATGAGACATTATTCCATGCATTAGACATTAGAAACATTCATAAATTCATCAATAAAGAGCACATACAAGATAGTGAAGAGTATATCCATCCATAACAATGCCAATTAGAAGCTCCAAAAATGAGACAAGATTATCCAAACATCGAAATTCATCCATAATCCTCCAAAACCATCCAAAAATTGCAAGTTTGAATTCTCTAACTAGGCCAAAAATCCCTATGATGATGATTTGAGATGAGGATAGGTCTCATTTATTTATACAAGTTCTAAAAGTTCAAAATGCAAATGACAAAGCCCCTCCATGTGCCTAATGTGCTAAGTAACGCACCCATTGTTACAAGCCAATCATGATAGCTTAAAAAAAATTATTTTATCTCTCCATGAAGCCCACACAAGGTTGAGATCATGCATGGGTGGAGGCCTAGAGGGACAACAATGAGACCTCTTATGCTAAAAATGTGGGAAAGGGCCCCAAAAAATTATGATGAAGAGGGTGATGACCTCTATATGCTGCAAAACATCTCCAAACCCCTATTTGGGTGTTGCGGGCTCCAAATGGGTCTCACGGGTCTCCAAGTGGCTCAAGATCAAGTGATACGATGAAATGAAGTCAAGAATGTATTCAGTGCTTTGAGTAAAGAGAGCATGTTGGACAACGGAATGAGAAATCATCAAGATGTCGACTTGTCTATGAAGAAAAATCAGAGAAAAATTAAGAAGGATGATTCTCATATTCCTATGAGAAAACCCTTTCTAGACACCTGTTGTAATGAACTCAAGCTTCAAGTAAAGAAAGGAAGCACCAATAACCCAATTACCATTCTCTTACAAACAAAGTGAAATGGTAGCAAGACGGTTTGGGCTAAGAAGGTGGAATTGAAAGAGAAGATTCCTCTATCCATATGCAGCCGAGAAGAAGCCCAAACATGGGCAAAATAGAAGCTGGAGAGTAATGCTTTTTCCAAGACTCGGCCATTGAAGGTCTAGAAGAAGAAGGAGGATGATCTACTCAGGGGGAGTAGATCCTCTATTTCTCTTCAGTGAAGGAAGAGAATGGCATCAAGGGAGGCCGCATATGTCAGATGCAGGAAGTTAAAAGGAATGAACAAAAAGGTGCATCTGATTGATGAAGGTATAATTTTTCTTTCTTGCTGATTATAAGAATAAATTGGTTTATTTTGAATATATCAGCATTGAAAATGAGGAGTGCAACCAACATAAAGTGTACACAACAATATCTTATGTTGTGGGAAAAAGATGGGTTGCAATGGAAGTGTGGAATGAAAGGAAGCTCATAGTCCAGTCAAGTCCACATGATCAGTCCCCATGTAGAGGCAAGAAAGCAATTGCAGGAGATCAAAAAGCATCAGATCAGAGGGAGCTACTTTGATAAGCAATAGCAGGCAACAATTGGCAACCTCAGAAAGGAATATTGTTGAGCAAATGAAGGATTTGCATCTTGGGTGACATACCCTTATTTCATTTAAGTTGTGAATTTGATTATGCATTGTAGTCTCTAGTTCACGAAACACAATTGGTGCAAGCTTTTCATGTTCCTTAACCCTCAATTGGTATCACTATGTAAACTTATAGTGTGGTCTCACATGTAACATTGTGTGCAAATGGACATTTCTTTCTAAAAAAAGAAAAAGTATTAGAGTTTGTATGGTAGTATATCCAATTTGTATCATTTCCTTTGGTGCAATTGTTATTAGTTGAGAAGCAGTCCCTATTGTGTAAGTATGATCTCAAGGGGAGAAGATGCTAAAATGAAGTGAGTATATTCTCGGAAGCAGCAGCAGTAGTGAAGTGTGAGCATAAATGCATCATCATTAATTGGTATTTGCAACAACAACAATACCATGAGTAGTTTAACTGGTATCATTTTTTTTAAATTTGGTACAAAAGATGCATTAGTGGAGAGAGTACTCAGCTAGCAGCCATAAGGTGTCAAAAACTGGAGGCATTCAAAACAAAGGCAGTATATGTTCAAGGGGAGCATATCACATATGCTCAGTGAATGGAACAACAATAGCGACAGTCCTAGAAGAGATGTCTGCGAAGTAGATTGCACATCTCAATAATTGTACCTTGGTCTTCACAGCGAGTGATTGCATGGGGAGAAAAAGATAGCTTGTAGCCCCTTGCCATTGATGTCAAAGAGGGAGAGAACTTGTGGAGAAGTTGCGATGGCTTGTGCAAAAGAAAGCAGGCCATTGGTGTCTCATGCAATGAGATGTGTGGAAGTAGCATGAGGTTTGGCCATCAAATGAAGATAAGGATGAAGTGTTGCCATCAATGCCAAAGGGGGAGATTATTGGATGGTTGGAATTGTCTGGATGGCCAGTGACCTAGTAAAGATATCTGAAAGTGTGTTGGCATTAATGTCAACAATCATGTTGGGAGATGTTTTAGGTAGTTGGCATTACCTAACTCTTGGTAGGAGTGTTGGCATTGATGTCAACAAGACTAGCATAGATACTTGTCACAACAGATGATTTGCAGTGATGGCCTAGGAGAAATCCTATGGTTGCTACAAGCTTCATGTAGAGAATCATCATAGTAGCAAGCTTATTGGAGAAGCCATAAAATGATGACTACAGTGATGGACCAGATGAAATTCCATGGTAGTCGCAGGCTTATGTCGAGAGTTTGGAGCCATCTTAGAGGTAGAAGATGGGCTCAAAGCCTACATCAAGCCCTCTCCATTAGAAAGTTCTTTGAATAAGCTTTCCAACGATATATGGAAGTTCATAAACGGATTCCTAGTTCAAAAGTTATGACTTGTTGAAGTTCAAAGATTTGAAGCCTTAGGAAGGAAGGAATATCGGCGTATCGGAGATCGGAATGTTATAGGTCTAGTATATCGGCATATCTGAGATCAGAATGTTGGAGGTCCAACATATTGGCATATCATAGATTAGAATGTTATAGGTCCAACATATTTGAAGTCCAGGATATCGGTGCATTAGAATATCAAAGGTCAGCATAATCTGCATATTGGCATATCGGAGATCAAAATGTCAGAGGTCCAGCATATCGGTGCATCGGAATATCGGAGGTTAGCGTATCTGTGCATTGTCACATCGCGATATTTGAATATCGGAGGTCGGCACATCGATGCATCGACATATCAGAGAACAAGATGTTGGACGTCAGCATATCGGCACTTAGGCATATTAGAGATTTGGATATCGGAATATCGGAGGATTGGCAAAAGTGGAACATTGGAGGTTGGAGCCTTAGCACATTGGAACATCACATATTGGGGATTGAAACATCGAAACTTCTTAAAGTGAGGAATCTTTAAAAGCAGTGATATTTGATAAGTGTTGATAAGCCTTTATAAGCGTTGAGTAATGCCAATAGAAAATTAACAAAGGATTTTGGTGCAAAACCAAAGGGTGATGGACCCTCTTCTCTCTCCTCTAGCAGGACACATGGCAGCATATGATTGGCTCTGATAAGCTACTATGGCATCTAACGTTAGCATGATGTGGAAATATAGAAGGACACATGGCATCATATGATTGGCTCGATAAGCTACAACGATATCTAACGTCAGCATGATGTGGCAGTACGATAGGACATGTGGCAGGCATATTCAACCTTATTGGGTAGTCTAATGGGCCAGAACTGGGTGACACGTGTCACTTCTAAGGAGTAACCATGTGGAGTGATGACATCATAATCAGAGGTTAAAAATGTCAGAACTCTAAAACAATGGAAGTTTGGAAAAGTTCTGATAAAGGGGGCTTCCAATATTAGGCTGGCATATGGTCGTGAGAGTTCAAAAAACCAAGGGTGCAGAGCAATTAACAAAGGGAGAATAGCCCCCAACAAGAGTCTGAAAGCCTAGCACCTTAAGGCTAAGCGACAAGTCACATCTCTCGATCCTATGATGAGAAATGTTGTGAGGGCTAAGCAGAAGGAGCCAAGATGAAATCGGAATCAGAAGTTACGATACAAAGGGAGCTCGGATATGGCATTAAGTTGATGGTCACTGGCCCAGTCATATAAAGGAGCTAAGCACCAAGGGACTGAGGAGTATTAGAACATTGTACCACTATGAAGCAACAATGTGGAATTTCTCGATAAGACAGTATAGAGAGTTAAAGGCGTATGGGTCGGTCGCTGCAAGATTAAATGCAAGACTAGAGGAGTTGGTCTCAGGATTAATGGCAACTTTGAAATATCGTTGGGTCAAGGTGGCAAGGACCATGATCTTTAGGAAAGAGTGTTGGGTCTGCCTTGAGGTGAGACAAGCCATCTCTGTGCTCTGATGCACGTCTCAATGAGTTAGGTAGATGAATGGGTCGGCTACCGAAGAACAAATGCAGATTGGCAGAGTTGATTCATGGAGTTAGATGGATCTGCAGAAAACTCTGAGACAAGGAAACAAGAACAATGGTACACAAAGAATCCATCCCAAAGTACAACGAAGTTGTACGAAACCATGAATAAGCATGGAGAGCCTCGGTGATAGGAGAGTTGTTCACAAAGAGGATTGTGCCTGGTTGGAGTGTGCAGTTGGACTGAGAATTCATTCTCAGTATGGAGAAACTCTCAAGTGCCCATTCTCATGGTTAATGTAGTGGAAAAGGCCAAGTCAGGGACAACAACAAAATGAAAGAGCCATGTTGAGGTACGCTCCCACAGTGTGAGTACATGATAGGAGTGCCAGAATCAATTGGTGGGCAACAAAGGAACAAAACCCATGAGCTCAGATGAGCAATGTGGGGAAAGCATCATTGTTGTTAGAGAGCTAAGTGGAAAAGGTCTGTGTGTGTGCATTGTTGTGTGAGGCTAAGTGAGCCTGTTTTGTGGAGAAAGGTCAAGAGTCCCTATGGAGAGGTAAGAGACCCCAAAAGAAGTCGCGCTGCTATGTGAGAAAGGTCAAAGATTCTTGTGCATAGAAAGAAGGTCGAGTGAGCTAGTGCTATGGTGTGTAAGGCTGAGAGGGCCTGATGAATAAAATAGGCCGAGAGCTGATTGTATGTTGATGAAGAGCAGAGAACAGAGAACTGTGTGGAATGTGATGAGTGACTGACGTCGAGCAGATCATTGTGCTACTGCAGAGTGAGCAGTGTGAGAAGAGAACATAGCTGAGATGAGGCAGAGTGGTTGCTAATTAGATAGAACATTCAGTTCCTATTTGAGTGTGAGTTGGAGCCTACATATAGGAAGTTGGTGCTTCCATCTCTAGTGGGTGCTTGAGAAGGCTTGGGGGTTGGTGCCTCCTGCAAGTTGGTGCTTGCATAAATCCAAGGAGCTGCAAGTTGGTAATTGCAACAAATCCGTGAAGTTGATGCTTCACATGGTGCTTCTAGTTAGCTGGACGGGGACCTACAAAAAGAGGGAGTTGGTGCTAGCAAACAATCAAAGGAATTTGGTGCTTCTTGTGAGTGGGTTCTCACAAAACAGATTGATGTAATAGAGTAGGTGCTCTTATTTTACATTAATAACAACAACAAGCTTTGATGTTTTTTTCCTGAGAGGGTTTCCACGTAAAACCTTGTGTCTCATGTGTATGATGCTCATGGTGTGCGTTTGTATGTTGATTTGATATTGCTGCCATATTACATGTTGCTACTAATTATATGGATGGTTGCCAAGTTTGAATAAGAAAAGAAAATTGGCATAACAATTTTAAAATTAGTCTTAATATTGATTCACCCCCCCTCCGTATTATCATTGTTTCCAACAATTGGTATCAGAGCCACATTCCTTCAGGAATAGCTTAATCACTAGAATGTAGATCAAAGGGAAACAATGGCTAATCGAGCTTGGCTAACAACAGAAGGAGTTTCATTTTTAAATAGATTAGACCATGAGCTCTGGTATGAACTTTGGAAGGTTAGAATGGTGGCCCGTTTGATGTCCTTGGATGGTGATATATGGCCCTCCGTATTGAATGGAGAAAAGAGCTAGCATAATGAAGAAGCCCAAAAGATTATCATGAAAGGGCTATCTAAGACAGATGTTGATAAAGTGAGGCATTGTGAGTCAGCAAAGGAAGTGTTGGACAAACTGCAATGTCTGTATGGTGGAGACAACCATGTGGCTCAAGAAGAGGCTGAGGAGCTCTATTGCTCTAGCAATGAACCAGAACATGGAGAAGTTGCTACTCATCACACTCTTGTTGATGATGAAGAAGTCTCAAAAGAAAGACCACACTACTCAAAAGGTATGCTTTTGCTTTGTGATAAATGTAAATAAATAGGTCCTTCATTATATAGATGTTCATGTGAATCACTTGAAGATAGAGAGAGCCATGCATCTAGTAGTTTTAATGAAGATAGACCCATTTTAGTAGCAATAGCAAATTAAGGATCCTCGGAAGGAGAAGAGAGTATATCCTGTGGAGAGAATAAGGGTATCACTAAAAGTGATGAAGAAGAGATAACCCTTAGACATGTGGAAGACTCCATGTACATAGAGATGGGCTTAGATCTCTGTGATAACTCAGCTAGCACCTTTGATAGTAAAGAAAAGGATCCAAATGAAAGGATCTTTTTTAGAAAGAAGATGATCTCTGCTCTAAAGGAGATCAAGGACCTATCAAATGAAAATCTCAAGCAAGGAGCAACTGAAAATTTATGAGCTTGAGAATGAAAGGTTGAGCAAAACATTAGTTGATTTAAATGCTCAACAAGAAGATGCTAGCATAATGAATGGAAAGTTAACTAGTTAGTTGGGTGAGAAGGAAGCTTACTGTGGGAGACTACAAAATGAGGTAGTCTCATTGAGGCATGAATTAGAAAAGTCAAAGATAGAGTTGTTTCAATATCATAAGCTTGAGTGGAGCACAAAGACCTTGGATGAGATTCTTGTTAAGAGAAGATCCCTTCTCATCAAGGTTGGTTTGGGTTTCAAGGAAAAACCAAGCTCCAAGATTGTTAAGGCTGAAGGGTCAACTTCCCATGTAAAGGGAGTTCAATATTCCAACAACAACAAAGAAACAAAGGTTGTTGACAGTAGTAGCAGCATGGAAAGCAGCAACAACGAGAAAAGGAAAGGCAACAACAGAAGGCTAAGAAGCACCAGTTGCTAGCGCAACAAAAGGCTAAGAAGCACCAGTCGGCAGTGCAACAAAAGAGGGCTAGGCAGCTGCAAGAAAGAGTGCATGGAAGCAATGCAAGTTGTCATGGAAGGCACATGAAGAGCCAGCATAGGACCCTTCCTTCTCAATGACAAAGCCTTCAAAGAAAAGGTAACCTTTGTCAACAGAAGCCTTTTTATGGGTATTTCTTTTATTGCAATAATTTTGGATATAAAGCCATAGACTGTAGATGGCATGCAAGGAATTAAGATGTGTCGAGTAGCAGCAAAATGAGATTTCACAAAAAATCTAGGAGAAGAAATGTTGGTCATGATAGGAGTTTTGACAAAAGCATCATCAAGAAGAGTAACTCCTCTGCCCCATTCTTAGGTCAAATCAAATGCTACAATTGTGGCAAATTTGGGCACAAGGAAGCTTGTTGTAGGCATGGGAAGTCAAAGCACACATTCCAGGTGATGCGATGAAATGAAGTCAAGAATTTCTTAAGTGCTTTGAGTAAAGAGAGCATGTTGGACATGTAGAATTTTGTAGAATTTTTTTACAAATCAGCTAGCTCTGATACCATGTAGAAATTTCACCTGTAGAACAAACCGATATATGCAATGTCCTAAAGTATAATACTTGTTCTACTTCTACAAAACATTAAGCGGAAGCATAATTGAATTCATGAGCAACATCAAGTAGAAACATGCATAACTGATCAAGAGAAATAATCACACATAATATAAGATATATCCAGGGGAAAGCACCAGCATAAAACCCCAACCATGTATTATCAATCAAGTGGAAATCCTTTTCACAATACAAAAAGAATCAGCTCAATAGTTATCCTTCTCTCTTTGTACTCTGATGATTTTCAATCAGAAGATGAAAAATCATGGACTACCTAGGCCTCAATATATAGGCCACAAGTCCTCCGATCTCCTATAATAGATCCTTCTCCATGCAAGGAATACTTACTAGAAATATCGAAGCATCTAATAGTACATTGTCCCACATCTGATCTCAACTGGGTCTCTGACAGAACTGACATGCAACAGTTATCCATGAGTGAATCCTCAGTTATCTAAAATAATAGTTGTCACATGCATGCAAGCATTAACAAACTATATTTTATTATTTTAACAACTTGTTAAAATAATCTAAGTGGACTTGACTATTTAGAACTAAGTCAAC
>APFE031505249.1:24713-36119 GCA_000404065.3 Pinus taeda
ATTAATTTTACTTCCTATAGATAGACTAGGGATTGCTATAAATAGGAAGGGACCCATAAATGCTATTTTTAGAACTTTTTATTTTTAGCAGTTTCACCTCTCACCCAATATGGCCAATGACCTCACTGGCCAAACTGCTATTTTTAGACATGCTATTTTTAGTAGGTCTATTTTTAGCACATTCTAAATTTAACATTTCTTGTTGCACATTTTTCAACAGGACAATGGTAGGAAAAATCATCAAGGTTCCAACTTGTCTCTAAAGAAAAATCAGAGAAAATTTAAGAAGGATGATTATCATATTCCTGTGAGAAAACTCTTTCTAGACACCTATTGTAATGAACACAAGCTCCAGGTAAAGAAAGGAAGCAACAATAACCAAATTACCATTATCTTGCAAACAAAGCGAAATGGTAGCAAGACGGTTCAGTCTAAGAAGGTTGAATTGAAGGAGAAGATTCATATATCCATGTGCAGCCGAGAAGCAGCCCAAACATCTGCAAAGAAGAAATCGGAGAGAAATGCTTTTATCAAGACTCGTCCATTGAAGGTTTGGAAGAAGAAGGAGGATGATCTACTCAATGGGAGTAGATCCTTTGTTTCTCTTTAGCAAAGGAAGATAATTGCCTCAAGGGAGGCCGAATAAGTCAGATGCAGGAAGCAAAAAGGAATTAACAAAAAGGTGCATCTGATTGATGAAGGTATGGTTGTGATTTCTTGCTGATTACAAGAATAAATTGGTTTATTTTGAATATATCAACATTGAAAAAGAGGAGTGAAACCAGCATGAAGAGCACACAACAATATCTTATGTTGTGGGAAGAAGAGGGGTTGCAATGGAAGTGTGGAATGACAGGAATCTCACAGTCAAGTCAGTCTAGAGGATCAGTCCCCATGCAGAGGCAAGAAAGAAGTTGCAGGAGATCAAAAAGCATTGGCTCGGGGGGAGTTTCTTTGATAAGTAGCAGCAAGCAACAATTGGTAGCCTCAAAAAGGAAGATTGATGAGCAGATGAAAGGTTTGCATCTTGGGTGAAATACCTTATTTCATTTAATTTGTGAGTTTGATTATGCATAACAGTCTTCTGTTCATGAAACACAATTGGTGCAAGCTTTTCATGTCTCCTAACCCTTAATTGGTATCATTATGTCAATTGATAGTTTGGGCTCATGTGGAGTAACCTTGTGTGCAAATGGATATTTCTTTCTGGAAGAAAGTATTAGAGTTTGCTTGGTAGTGTATCCAATTTGTATCATTTCCTTTGGTGCAATTGGTATTAGTTGAGAAGCAATCCCTATTGTGTAAGTATGATCTCAAGGGGAGAAGTGGAGATGCTAAAATGAAGTGAGCATAGTCTCGGAAACAACAGTAGTAGTGAAGTTTGAGCATAAATGCATCATCATTAATTGGTATTTGCAGCAGCAACAATACCATGAGTAGTTTAATCGGTATCATTTTTTTAAATTTGGTACAGAAGATGCATTAGTGGAGAGAGTACTCAGCTAGAAACCATAAGGTGTCCAAACCTAGAGGCATTCAAAGCAAATGCAATATATGTTCAAGGGGAGCATATCACATATGCTCAGTTTATGGAACAACAACATCGAAAGTCCTGGAAGAGATGTCTGTGAAGCAGACTGCACATCTCAATAATTAGACCTTGGTCTTCACAGCCAGTGATTGCATGGGGAGAAAAAGACAACTTGTAGCCCCTTGCCATTGATGTCAAAGGGGGAGACAATTTGTCGAGAAGTTGTGATGGCTTGTGCAGAATAAAGTAGGCCATTGGTGTCTCATGCAATGAGATGTATGGAAGCAGCATGAGGTTTGGCCATCAAATGAAGATAAGGATGAAGTGTTGCCATCAATACCAAAGGGGGGGATTTTCAGACAATTGACATTGTCTGGATGGCTAGTGGCCTAGTGAAGATATCTGCAAGTGTGTTAGCATTGATGTCAACAGTCATGCCAGGAGATGTGTTGGACAGTTGGCATTGATGTCAACTAGACTAGCATAGATATTTGTCGTAGCAGATGATTTGCAGTGATGGCCCAAGAAAAATCCCATGGTTTCTGTAGGCTTCATGTAGAGAATCATCATAGTAGCAGGCTTATTAGAGAAGCCATAAAATGATGATTATAATGATGGACCAGATGAAATTCCATGGTATTCGTAGGCTATATGTCGAGATTTTGGAGCCATTGTAGAGGTAGAAGATGGGCTCAAAGCCTACATTGGATCCTCTCCATTGGAAAGTACTCTGAATAAGATTTCCACCGATATGCAGAAGTTCAAAAATGAATTCCTAGTTCAAAATTTATGGCCTACTGAAGTTCATGAATTTGAAGCCTTTGGAAGGAAGGAATATCAGCATATCAGAGATCAGAATGTCGGAGGTCCAACATATCGACATAATAGAAGTCCAAGATATCGGTGCATCAGAATATCGGAGGTCAGCATAATCAGCGTATTGGCATATCATAGATCAGAATGTTGGAGGTCCAACATATCGACGCATCGGAATATTGGAGGTCAATGTATTGATGCATTGACACATCATGATATCGAAATATTGGTGAATTGGTACATTGGAGCAGGTTGTATCGGAGGTCAGCATATCAGCGCATCGACATATCAGAGAACAAGATGTCGGAGGTCAGCATATCGGCACTTAGGCATATCGGAAGTCTTGAACATTGGAGTATTGACATATCAAAGATCTAGATACCGGAACATCGGAGGATTGGCGCAAGTGGCACATCGAAGGTTGGAGCCTTAGCACATCGGAACATCGGCATATCGGGGATCAGAATATCGAAACTTCTTAAAGTGAGGAACCTTTAAAAGTTGTGATATCCAATAAGTGTCGATAAGCCTTTATAAGCACCGAGAAATGCCGAAAGAATATTAATAAAGGATTTTGGTACAAAACCAAAGGTTGACAAGCCCTCTTCTTTCTACTCTAGTAGAACACATGGCAGCATATGTTTGACTTCAATAAGCTACAGTGGCATTTGACATCAACATGACATGGAAATACGACAGAACACATGGCAACATATGAGCTATAGTGGTATCTGACGTCAACATGACGTGGCAATACGACAGGACATGTGGCAGGCATATTCAACCTAATTAGATAGTCTAATGAGCTAGAATCGGGTGTCACATGTCACCTCTAAGGAGTTTCCACGTGGAGTGATGACGTCATAATCAGAGGTTGGCATATCGAAGGTTGAAGATGTCGGAACTCTAGAATAGTTGAAGTTTGCAAAGTTCTGATAAAGGGGACTTCCAATATTGGGTTGGCACATGGTCGGGAGAGTTCAAAGAACCAAGGGTGTGGAGCAGTTAACAAAGGAAGAATGGCCCCCGGCATGAGTCTAAAGGCATAACACCTTAAAGCTAAGCAGCAGGTCACATCTTTCAGTCCTATGATGATAAATGTTGTGAGGGCTAAGCAGAAGGAGCCAAGATGAAATCAAAACTTCGCAGAAGTTACGATACAAAGGGGACTCTGATATGGCATTAAGCTAATGGTCACTGGCCCAGGCATATGAGACAGTAATTGCTCAATGGAGATGAGTGCCAAGGCACTGAAGAGTATCAAAACATTACACCACTATGACGCAATGATGTGGAATTTCTCTGATAAGACAATACATAGAGTTAAAGGCGTATGGGTCAGCAGCTACAAAATTGAATGCAGGACTAGAGGAGTTGGTCTCAGGATCGATGACAACTTTCAAATATCGTTGGGTCAAGGTAGCAAGGACCATGATCTTTAAGAAAGAGTGTTGGGTTTGCCTTGAGGTGAGACAAGCCATCTTTGTGCTCTAATGCACATCTCAATGAGTTAGATAGATGAATGGGTTGGCTACCGAAGAACAAATGTAGATCGGCGGAGTTGATTCATGGAGTTAGATGGATCTGCAGAAAACTCTAAGACAAGGAAACAAGGACAATGGTCCATAAAGAAGCCATCCCAAAGTACAACCAAGTTGTGCAAAACTATGAATAAGTATGGAGAGCCTCGGTGATAGGAGAGTTGTTCACAGAGAGGACTGTGCCTGGTTGGAGTGTGCAGGTGACTGAGAATTCATTCTTAGTATGGAGAAACTATTAACTGCCCATTCTCATGGTTAATGCAATGGCAGAGACCAAGTCAGACGCAACAACAGAATGGAAGAGTCATGATGAGGTACGATCGCGCAGTATGAATACAGGACAGGAGTGGCAACATCGATTAGTGGGCAGGAGAGGAACAAAACCCAAGAGCTTAGATGAGAAATGTGGGGAAAGCAGCAGTATTGCTAGAGAGCTAAGTGGAAAAGCTCTGTGTGTGTGCGTTGTTGTGTGAGGCTAAGTGAGCATGTTCTGTAGAGAAAGGTCGAGAGTTCCTATGCGGAGGTAAGAGATCCCGAGAGAAGTTGTGTTGCTGTATGAGAAAGGTCAAAGGTGCATGTGCAGAGAAAGAAGGTCGAGTGGACTAGCGCTATGGTGTGTAAGGCTGAGAGGGCCTGATGAATAAAAGAGGTCGAGAGCTTACTATATGTTAATGAAGAGCAGAGAATAGAGAGTTGCATGGACTGTGATGAGTGACTATATTTGAGCAAATTAGTTTGCTATTGTAGAGTGAGAAGAGTGAGCAGAGAACGGAGCTGAGATCAGATAGAGTGGTTGCCAATTATAGAGAACATTAAGTTCTTATTTGAGTGTGGGTTGGAGCCTACATACAGGAAGTTGGTGCTTCCATCTCTAGTGGGTACTTGAGAAGGCTCCGGGGTTGGTGCCTCCCGCAAGTTGGTGCTTGCATAAATCTAAGGAGATGCAAGTTGGTTCTTGCAACAAATCCATGAAGTTGGTGCTTCACATGGTGCTTCCGGTAATATGGAATGGACCTACAAAAAGAGGGATTTGGGTGCTAGCAAACAATCAAAGGGAGTTGATGCTTCCTGTGAGTTGGTGTTCACAAAATAGATTGATGTAATAGAGTAGGTCTTCTTATTTTACATCAATAACAACAAAAAGCTTTGGTGGTTTTTTCCAAAGAGGGTTTCCACATAAAACCTTGTGTCTCATGTGTATGATGCTCATGGTGTATGCTTGTATGTTGATTTGATATTGCTACCATATTACATGCTGCTGTTGATTATATGGATGGTTGCCAACTTTGAATAAGAAAAGAAAATTGGTATAAAAAGTTTAGAATTAGCCTTAATATTGATTCACTCCCCTCTCAGTATTATCATTGTTTCCAACAATTTTCAGTCATTTGGTGTGAATTATTTGTTGTTTAATATTTTGTTGCTACATCATACCAAAAAATAACAAAACAACCCGATATATTAGCTCCTCCACTCATTCTCGACCCCATTTAAGGCACTGGTCTTACTTGGAGTTACTTGGGGTTACTATTGGGAATCCTCCCTTGACCTTTTAGGAGGTAGTTAGGTCTAAAGACTGGGGGCTTGGGCCGAGGTGATGGGGGTTCCCTGGCTTGTGTGTGCCCATCCGACAAGGTTACAATACCTTAGCAACCTTGTTAATTGGATCAGTAATGATGCATGTTTCTTTTGTGGCATTTGGCGAGCAATCACATAATCATTTATTTTCTAACTCTAGCAATTATTACTATCACCCTCTCCCAATGAGAATAAGAGAGGAACCATCATCCTTAATTTTCCAACATTTGTGGATTTGCCATTAGCGAAAGTATGCCTCAATGAATAAATTGAGTTTGATTTGTTCCTCATGACAACACTAATAGCAAATGTAATGCAACAATAATGACATATTGTCTCCTTTGATGGATTCCAATACCAAACCACTCTTGTAACAAAGTTCGAGTCTACTAAGCTTTGATTCACCATTTAGGAAATGCATAGGTCACTCTTTTTAGAGAGTCCAAGCTAATCTTGCTCTAATATCATATTAAAAATAACTACATAACTTAGAGAAATAATTAACCGGAAATAAGAACAAAAACACATACATCATGCACACAATATTAACGCACAATTTACCTTGTAAGACCCTTACGGTAAAAATCAGTCAAAGATATCTTTGTTCTCTTGACCAAATCTAGCCATGTAAGCCTTCACTAGTCACCTTCAAGGCCATTAGAATCATATACAATGTGACACCAAGAAATTAACAATCATCTATAATGTGAGAAGCCCAAGTTCATGTGACAATGGGATAGATATTTTATAATGCATATGGATTTATTTGATATAAAACACCACATCTATAGGGAAGTTGGAAAGACTTGTATTCAAGTCAATGTTTAATATTTTTTAGCTTAGAATTTCAATGTGTAGGAAATAGTTGTTTTCAATATAGTTAACTTGTACATTGTAACCCACTAACACCTAACTCTAAACTCACTAACTCTCTAATTCCTTCATTGTATTTAACCATCAAGCCATTTAACCCTTAGTCTCTTGCATACTAATCCCATAAATTTAAGCATGAACCACTAAGCCACTACGCTCAAACCATTACCATGAACCCCTTTATACCAAACCCATTACCTTTTAAATCAATAACCCAATCACTAATATATTAAAATTCTCACCATTGACCTACTAACCAACATACTTTTTAATGATTGATCCACAAACTCACAATTCGTTTAGGCATTGTCTAGTGAGGCCACAATTTCACCCAAATGACGAATTTCTCGCTAGAATCCAAAGAAAAAATCTTTCAAAAATCTATGTGAGTGTTTAAATCATTTTTTATGGTAGAAATGGATTTAGCACCATCAGCGACCCTGGGGCATTCAAAGTTTGCCAAATTTTCTAAAAATCATGTCCGAATTTCTATTATTTTCCAAATAAAATTATAGCTTATTTAAACTACGTCAGTCACTAATTATTGATCAACTAACAATATATACTAATCATTAACCCATTTATTATTTTAATAATTAACCATAATTAGTTATAATAAAACATAATAGTCTACTATAATAAATATTAATGATGATGCTACAAACCTATGAATATATAACTTTCTTAACTCCGTAAAGCATGAACCTACTAACCCATGAATCCTTTACGCATTATCTAACTAATCGCTGAAAAAATGGGTTTTCATGTTGTACGTCACCTATATATAAAATGAATCTGGCTTTTCTCAATGCAAAGCGTCAGGAGTACAAGAAATGGCCAAAGGCATTCCTGTGGGAGCAACTGAATGCACAACAGGCTGCCCATGTGCAGCGAATACAAGAAATTGTTAGATAAATCATCGGTAAGAATGATCTAAATCTCCTTGCAGAATATGAGAAGGAGTTCCGGAGGAGGAGGTCAAGAGCCAAACAGCACAAGGAAGCACAATGTGAAGCATATAGTTAGTTAATATGTGCTAACAATTTGTCTGACTATACAAAAACACAGAAAATTAGAGACAACAGTGATATTTCTGAAACAAATCCGATTTATCATGGTTTGAACAAGGTGCTCCGTACCTTCTTGGATTTTTTAAAAAAGTTTTGCCTCCAGGATAGGCCAAGATTTCTTTTAGGAAATGATGTAAAGTATCTGTTTCTGAAAAAAAAATCAAAAAATAAAACTCGTAGTGTCACATCAAAATCAATCATGGTTAAGAAAGCATAAACGAGAATTGACATCTTCCTGGGGCTCAACAGAATAATGGAATACTGTAGGGGCATTAGGAAATGGCAAGATGAGAAAAAGTAAGTTTTGAATAGTAAAAAGTAGATTATTGTATATAGACGTTGTTTAATGAGGTTACAATTTGGTTGGAATATGTTGAGGTTACAATTTGGTTGGAATATGTTGACATTTTCCTGGGGTTCAACAGAATAATGGAATATTGTAAGGGCATTAGGAAATGGCAAGATGAGAAAAAGTAAGCTTTGAATAGTCAAAAGTAGATTATTGTATTTAGACGTTGTTTAATGAGGTTACAATTTGGTTTAAATTTGTTACGAAAAATATTAAAAAATTTAATCGAATGTTTGAATCGCTTTGTTTTTTTTATAGTGAAAATAGATTTAGTACCATCAAAAATGCGGGGCCACTCAAAATCTTGAAGTTTGAAGTTTGACAGTTGTAATACATCAAAAAATTTCTGGCCGGAACCATTTTTTTAGAGTGAAAATGGATTCAGCACCATCAAAAACTCTGGGCTACCCCAAACTTTAAATTTTTATACTGTAACCCAGATTGCCAAAACAAATTACAAGATTTTCTCAAAATTATGTTAAAATTTCCATTATCGTCTGGATGAAACCGTGGCCTCATTAAACTACGGCATTGTGGATATTACACCGTGCACTTCTATGGCCTCTGCTTTTTTATTTGGCTTGGGATTTTAAATCAAGTGTGCAACGGAGTTCTTCCAAAAAGGGTTGGATTTTCCATTCCTCGATAGTTTAACATTGTGCCAAGTAAGTGTGCAATAGACTTCTTCCAAAAGGGTTGGGTCATCCATTCTTGGTTGGTTTAACATTATGCCCAGTTCTCTCGAAGATTCAGATTTTAAAGGCAGGTTCTATTGTTTATCCAGTGCAGCTCCATAGTTTTAGTTCCGTTTCTGAAATGTCTTTCCACCTAATTTTAAAAGTTCAGACCATGCCATGCTTCCTCTTTCCTTTAGCTGTCAAGCCCTAGGCTTGTGCTTTTCTTTGATTGCTTGAGCCTTGTCCTGAGTATAAGAGGGGAAACCTCTTTATATCTATTTGGCATGTACGAGAAAGGAAAATGTCTAGGGCCGGACACTTTCATCCTCAAAGAGTAGCAAAGATCTCCTCCAAAAAAGGAAGATATGAGGAGCAACCTACGAAGCAAGAGGAAGATATGAAGAGCAACCTACGACGCAAGTGGAAGACAGAATGGGCATCTTGATATGAGGAGCAACCTACGAAGCAAGAGGAAGATATGAAGAGCAACCTACGACGCAAGTGGTAGACAGAATGGGCATCTTGCTCAAAACTGGGGCAGAGTGGGAACCCAAAATAAAGAACAGGAACAGGAGAATCCCCCAATGTGAGCCCCAATGTATCCCTCACAGACCCATTCCCCTGAAACTTAAAACAGAGAATTGGGACGTATTTTTACTAGGCTGCATTGGACTCTCATTCACATTCATGATGACCAAGCTAGCCAGTCTATACTGGGCTGAAAATATGTTATGAGGCACAACACAAGCCCACTGAATGGACCATCAATCCTGCAAATGAAATGTTGGGGAATGGAGCTCTAATGAAGGACTAGAAGGAAGAAGTTAAGGTTGTACAACTTGAGGAATCTCATCAAGTGTGTATCCCACTGAGATGAGAAAGACAAAGAAGCCATCCTACAAATTTTGGGAATCTGGCGAGGGATGGAAAAGGCGAGGAGAATAAAAAAATAGAGAAAAAACAGAGTACATACATTGCAAATACAGCGCTGATTGAGAGAGAAGAATGAAGCAAAAAGGGCCGAGGCATTCCTGGGAAGGTTTTGCAGCGGTTTAAGAAGGTTTTCTTATGATATCAAAATATTTATCATGGGTTGCAAGATGGGGCCATCCAAGGTATTAAAATCTTAAAGGCTATCAATCTGATCTCTAGAAAGCAAATCAGTCCAACCATTAGGAGGCCAAATTTTGTTACAGGGCAGAAATATATATTGGAGAAATTCATATCATGCCATTGTAAAGATGGCTAGAATATCATGCATAAAAGCCTTAAAAGCCACTTCCAAATCACAACAGGGGGATTGGCTCTGGCCACCCCAGTTTTGTAATAAATTTTTTACATCAGTAATAAGTATTAAGAACATCTTTTAATTACCAAAATAAAACAAGTTCGTATCATTATTGATATCAAAGAACATTCCAGAGCAACGCAACTTTGCAGAGAAAAATGTAGATCTAAATAAGAGAGAAATCATGTTTAAAATGTTAGAAGGTGGTGATGTGAAAGGAAAAGGAATTCATACCAGGCTTCACAGAACCCTCATGTCTGGCCTTGGTTCAAAGGCCATAACACTGCCTTCCCATACCTTGGAACCAGTTTCCTCATCTAAATGACAGCTGGGAAGACTGCTCCATGTCTTTTCACCAACATTGTAAACAACCACCTCTATCACTTGAATATCTCCATTACTTACAAAGCAGGCACGATCCCCAACTCCTACGCAACACATAAATGGGAATCCAGCATCAACTGTAGTCCTGTTAACACCCTCACATAAGGGTGGAGGCATTCTGGCAATTTCCTTCCACCATGATGACGAGGAAGATGAGGACTCCACCTGCACCTTCTCAAACTCCCATATGATCAACTCCTGTAGGAGCTCCTCCCCTTCTTTGACTATGCCCCTTGACAACAGAAGTCGCGATCCACAGGCTACCAGATAGGGGCAAGTTTTCTCTCCATTAGCCATCTCTGGCAAAGGTGTAGAGAAAGAAGTCCCCTCTCTGATGTTGAAGCCCAGAACGTTCCACTTATCATCATCATCAGTACTCATCAAGCAGTATATGGAACCGCCACAGAAAACCCTGTCGATCGCCCGACCCATCATTATGGCATTCTCCTCTGGCACTTGCATTGCAATTCTCCATGCCTTGTCCTTGGAATCATATATTTCTATTAAATGCGCATTCAGAAGACTTGATATGCCCACCACTACTACCTTGTATGTGTCAGAGCTTTGGCCCTCCTCTGCCATCATCCCTGCGACCTCAATTTTTGTGCATTTAATAGAGGGGAGTTCTAGCAAAGTTCTTGTAAGAGGATTGCACACAAATAAAAATGGTGCAGATATTAGCAAGAACAGGCCTGCGGCTGATCCAAATATTCCGTTTGTTTCTCCATTATTTGCATTTTCAATGAAGATGGAGGAGGTCGTCTTCCAAGTTCGTGTAAAGAAGCAGTATGCCAAAGCATCGGAGTTGACAGGATGCACAACGAGCCATGGGTTCATGTTAGCAGGCTTCTTTCTCCATACATTTCTTATGAAATTGCGTGATGACAGGAGATTATTCCACTGCTTCGAGACGCTACGAAATCTGCACACACATTCCACCGGCAGCCACGACAGTATTTCTTCTTTTAAATGATCATCCAGATCATTATAGGTTGTTGAGCGTTTTTTCGACTGCGCCATTTTCAAACAAGGCTCGACACTCGTAGAGCCGGCAAAATTGGAATGTAAGGCGTTGAAGCGAGTTGTACAGAAAAAACTTAGCAAGGGTTTTAATAAAAGGAGGAAAAGGATAATAAGAGTGTATATTTGTCGAAGCTAGGGCTTTAGCAAACCAATAACAGATGCATCTTAAATTTCTGATGTTATAGAATCACTTATAATTATGATAAGAAATAAGAAATAAAACGCAGTATAAATTTTTTCTCATGGTGGTCAAGTTAAGATGGATTGCCATTCATG
>APFE031505249.1:45008-97076 GCA_000404065.3 Pinus taeda
AATTTAAATTAGGATGGCATACAAAGAAGATTAGCATGGCCCCTATGCAAGGATGATATGCAAAATTCAAGAAATGATTCAATTATTTTGCACATAGAATACAATTGGCACTATGTATGACATTTGTGCATTTTTGTTATTAATTTCTAAAGTTTTCCATGTAATGGGCACCCACAGTGGATCTGAACACTAGCAGTCATATTTCGCACGATCACTTGGATTCGAGAAAGTGACATACACATTGTGTATCCTTAAAAACATTTGGGTGTTCATATTTTTATCTTGAGGAGAATCCATGTGATCAAGATGGAACTCCTTGGCTAGCCTTCTATAAGCCCTTTTTCTATCTTTTGTATTTGTGTTGGGGTTTATCTCTAGTACTTCATACAAATTCTTTGATTTCATGTGGTCATACACTGAAATGGCCTATGCATACGCTTGGATCACAATTGGTATAAAAGAGAAACAAAGTGGCATACACGCATGAGTAGAGTATGATTTGTTGTGAGTTCACCCCAATTAGCATAATTCTAAACTATATATAAATTTGAAAATAACCTCAATTGCATGGTCTTGGGAGTGGGGTAGCTAGAACCTTAGTTTCCATGGATCCCTGGTTCCAAGCCTCCACGTCCATGATGCTTGTGGCCTTTGACTTATTACTTGGTATATTTTTTCATTTCCTTACATGCTCTCTATGTCTGGTGTTTGTGTGGTGGGTTTTAGGTTTATGTGGGGCTTAGGGTTTTGCTTCCCTCTCTACGTGGGTTTTGTGTGGTTGGTTTTGAGTTTCCATGGCACTCAGGGTTTCACCGCTTCTCCTCATTGTTGCTTCCTACTCCTTATCAATCGATTTTCTCATTGGGCTTTGGGCTTTTCGTTGACATTGTGTTAGTTTCATGGCTTGTGCTTGCCGCTTGAGGGATATACCTGTTTAAAATAACAACAATAAATTCCAATTTAATTTTTCCTTGGGTTAAATTGTGAATAAAATTGAAATTCTATTCTCATAGCAACTTGTAATAGTTAATTAAGTTAAATTGACTTAATTGACTTAGGAAATTTGAGTTGGAAGTCTATCTAGAGTCATGTAGAGTGATCCCTAAATTTTAGGGGCCCAGGTTGAGTTCTTTTGAGTTATAATTAGATGACTCAGTCTAACTGAGTTATAGTTAGTTAAACTAGTTCTAATTGTTAGAGGAACTAGTAGATGTCTAGTAGTGGAGTAATGCATGAGTGCATCACCAGTACCACACCAATTAACTAAAGATTCACTCACAAATAATTCATGCATTTCAGTTTAGATGAAGACCCAATCAAGATTAGAGTTCGGGGATAGTGTACTATTAGTTGTATAATTTTATGAATTTTATAGATGGTACATGCAATCAGTTGAGGACCTATGTTTGGATTGTGCAGTTATGGAGAGTGGATTTTCCAATTAAATATGGGCTAATTCCTATAGGAATTGCACAAGAAAGTAGGGGGTTGGCAAGCAACAGAATTGGCTAAGTGTTGGCTTGAGTTAGCATGTGAGGTAGAGAGTTAGATTGTACTAGTGCAAGAATTGTTCAGGACAAACAAGCATTGTATTTTCTTCTTAGACCTTCTGGTTAATGCAATATATATAATCGGGGGTTTTAGCAGTTGCTTTCCACTAATAAATATTGTGTTATGTGTAATTGATATTCTTCCTTTTTTGCTTATTGTTTTCATCGATCAATTTTGGTTTTCGCTAAAGAGTAGAGTAGATTCTTGTCTTGTGTTTTAGTATATCACATACACTATTGAATCTACAGTAAAAATATACATGGTATTAGAAATGAAGACAATATAGAAGAGGAGAATTCAATTTTGCTGTGTAGGTGAAAATCAAATTTGCAAGTTCATACTTCAGAGCAGCAATATGTGATTCTACAGTTTGCGACTTGAGTATGCCTTGGAGGGAAACTCGAATTACATAGCTTGGAAGGATAAGATGGAGGTAGTGTTGGAAGTCAATGGCCTCAAGGAATTCATAGATCATGACATTCCTAAGCCTCTAGCATCAGATGCTAAAGATATCGTTGAATGGAGAAAGTGTTCGGAAAAAGCGAGAAGAATTATCCTGGAAGGAGTTCAAGACCACATTGTCTCAAGTCTGCATGGTAAGGATACTCCATATTGAATGTGGAAGGCATTGACGAAACCTGTTTCAAAATAGAAGTGACCATAAATGGTTGGCATTGAAGGACAAATTCAGAAAGATCAAGATAGAGAAGGGTAACTCAGTTCCAAAGTACTTGACCAAGTTCACCCATTGTTGGGTTGAGCTTGGAAGTGTCGGGATTATTATTGCCAAAGACGATATGGTGAGCCTAGATCTTCTAGGACTTCCCAAGGGTTGGCACAATTACCAAGACTTAGTTAATGAGAGGGAGAAGCTACCAGATTGGGAGCGACTGTGGTTGGATTTAGTACATGGAGAGATTCAAAGGAACACCAGAGGCAGATCCTCATCAAATATTGATGATGAGGAGAATTGTGCCTTAGAGGGTAAGGCAAAGAAAGGGAAGGGGAAGTCATCCCATTCTAAATCATATTATTTTCATGGTGGTAAGAATAAGGACATATCGAAATTCAAGTGCTTTCAATGTGTCTGGGACATTTTGCTACGAAGTGTTTGCTCAAGAAGGCTGGTAAGAAGCCTCAAGAGGAGCGGCAGGTGAGGCTCTTGCCTCACAATTCGAACTGGAATTTACCCTCATCGCATGTATGGTGTCATCGAGTATATGGTACCTGGACAATGGAGCTTCTTTCCACATGAATGGTAACAAAGAGTTCTTCAATAACTTGGAGGAGAAGGATCTCCAAATGCATATTGATATGGGTGACGATGGGAGGTATAGTGCTACCAGGCTTGGTACAACTACCTTTCAGAGGGAGTCAAGTTCTCCCCTCACTTTGCGAGATGTTATGTATGTTCCTGGTTTGAAGAAGAACTTGGTATTTGTTACCATGTTGGAGGATATAGGCTATGTTGTGATCTTTGGTAAGGGAAAGGTGTTCTTTCATCACATAGCCACGGGATAGGTAAAGAAAATAGGGGTTCGAGTGAAGAATCTATTTAAGTTGGAAGTAGAAGATTTTGCTACCTTGAGCATGAAAGCAGAGAGGGTGCAGAGCTGAGACACAGTGAGTTTTGGCACAAGAGGTTGGGTCACTTTCATCATGGCACTTTAAAAATCATGCAAAAAATTTCTACCTGTCTTCCCAAAGGTACACTAGAGCAAGTTGACACATGCAAAGGGTGTACTTTAGGAAAATACACCAAAGCTTACTTTCACGAAAAATACAATTGAGCATAGGTGATCCTCGATCGAGTCCATTCAGATGTGTGTGGTTCGTTCTTGACAACATCCACAACCAAGAACACGTATTATGTTATATTTGTTGATGATTTTTCTTGTGTATGTTGGATCTTCTTCATGTAGAAGAAAGATCATACTTTTGCAAAGTTTTGTGAATTTAAAGCATTGGCCGAGAGGAAGGTTAAATATCTTAGGAGTGATAATGGTGGAGAGTATGTGTCAAATTATTTTAAAAACTTATGTGTGGTAGAAGGCATTCGACGAGAGTTGATAGCACCTCATAACCCACAACAGAATGTGATGGATGAAAGGAAGAATAGAAGCATAGTAGGGGCACCACGGGCGATGTTTCATGATCAGGGCCTACCACTACACTTGTGGGTTGAGGCATGCAACGCAACTATTTATTTGTAGAACAGAGGTCCTCATCGAATTCTTGGGATGAGTACACTGGAAGAGGATTTTTCAAGGAAGAAACCAGATGTGGGTCACTTTATGATTTTTGGTTCATCAATATATTGCCATGTAACCAAAGATGAATGGAATAAGCTTGATCCAACAAAAGAGTTGGGGATTTTTGTGGGGTACACTAATATGCCTCACAACTATCTGGTGTACTTACCGACCAACAGGATGACAATGGTTCGCGGGGATGTGAAATTCGATGAAGAGAAGGCCATGAGATGTTCCCTTGAGAGGGAGCTTCAGGTACATGCGGTTGAGGAGATTTTAGCTCCTAAGGAGGAACCTTAGATTGATGTGGAGTAGCCACTTGTAGAGGATCAGGGAGTGGAGACACCTACTCATGCAGAGCCTTCCAGAGATGGAGAAATCGCACTAGAGAGGCTGACAAGTTATTGCACGATGCGAGACATAATGTGGCATCACCCACATCGTAGCACAGGCAAAGGAGGTCACCAGAGAGGTACACTAGATACATGGCTCTAATGAAAGGATGTGTTGTGACAGAGCCATCCGCTTTTGAGGAAGAAGTGAAACAACCAGTTTGGGTTGATGCCATGGTTGAGGAGTATGACTCCATTGTCAGGAATGGTGTTTGGGATGTGGTCCCAAGACTGGCGGATAAGTCAGTGGTGAGTTCTTGATGGATTTACAAGGTAAAGCAAGCCGCGTATGGCAGTGTGGAGAAACACAAGGCTAGGTTTGTGGCCCGAGGATTTTCTCAGGTGGAGGGGATTGATTACGATGAGACTTTTTCTCCTATTGCAAGGTACTAATTAATCAGATCCATTTTGGTACTGTCAGCATAGATGGGATGGAAGATACATCATATGGATGTAAAGAAAACCTTCTTCAATGGCATGATTGAGGAAGAGGTGTATATTGAGTATCCTGAAGGTTTTTATACCTTTGACCGAGAGTCGCATGTGTGTCGACTCAAGCGAGCATTGTATGCGCTGAAACGAGCACCTTGTGCTTGGTCCGACATGATTGATAGCTACTTCATTGGGATGGGCTTCACCAAAAGTGAAGCAGATGCGAACCTTTACCATATTGTGGTTGAAGGTAAATTGTTGATTATTGTTTTATATTTTGACAATATGATTATGACAGGTGATGATAAGTTGATCAAGTCTTGCAAAGAGGACCTTGCAAGAGAGTTTGAAATGAAGGACTTGGGGCTCATGCACTACTTTATAGGCATGGAAGTATGGCAAGGTGATGAGGAACTTTTTGTCTCTCAGGGAAAGTATGCCAACGAGATACTGAAAAGGTTCCACATGGAGAGAAGTAAACCCATGGAGACTCCTCTAGCAGGTAACTGGAGGAAGGAGGATGTTACTTTTGGTGAAGTAATGAAAGCTACTATTTACAGACATCTTGTGGGTTCACTCATGTATTTAGTGAACACACAACTAGACATATGCTATGTAGTTAAACAACTTATTCAAGCGATGGTTAAGCTAACCAAGCTTTATTAGAAGGAAACCAAGCATGTGTTAGATATGCCAGAGGCACTAATCAATATGGTTTATGGTACAGACGGATAGAGAGAGTGAAGCTTCAAGGCTTCACCGATGCAGATTGGGCAGGGAGTCCATCCGATAGGAAGAGAAATTCATGAGGGATCTTTAGTATTGGATCAGCAGTTGTTTCTTGGTATAACAGGAAACAAATATTAGTTGCACTCAATTCAACAGAGGCAGAGTACATGGTTGCTAGTTAAGTAGATTGTGAGGTTATCTAGATGAGTAAGATTCTTGTTAGTTTGTTTGGTCAATAGATGGACCCAACTATGATTTACTGTGACAATTAGATTTGTATCAAACTCTCTGAAAATATAGGTTTTCATGATCGGTCCAAGCATATTGATATATGGTATCATCATCTTCAAGACTGTGTGCAGAGGAGGATTATGTTGTTGGAGTACATTCCCAAAGAGGACCAAGATGCAAATATTTTGACAAAGGCATTGTCAAGATGCAAATTTGAGTTTCATAGAGACAACATCAGGGTAGCTAATAATCTCTTTCTTGTTGAGAGGGAGTGTTAAAAATAGCAACAAGAAATTCCAATTTAATTTGTCCTTGAATTAAATTGTGAATTAAATCGAAATTTTATTCTCATAGCAACTTGTAATAGTTAATTAAGTTAAATTGACTTAATTGACTTAAGAAATTCGAGTTGGAAGTCTATCTAGAATTATGTAGAGTGATCCCTAAATTTTAGGGGTCCATGTTGAGTTCTTTGGAGTTGTACTTAGATAACTCGGTCTAACTGAGTTATAGTTAGTTAAACTAGTTCTAACTATTGGAGGAACTAGTAGAGATCTAGCAGTGGAGTATTGCACCAGTGCATCACTAGTACCACACCAGTTAACTGAAGATTCACTCACAAATAATTCACGCATGTCAGTTTAGATTAAGACCCAGTTGAGATTAGAGTTTAGGGACAATGTACTATCAGTTGTATAATTTTTTGAATTTTATAGATGGTGTATGCAATCAGTTAAGGACCTATGTTTGGATTGCGCAGTTATGGAGAGTGGATTTCCCAATTAAATATGGGCTAATTCCTCTAGGAATTGTGTAAGGAAGTGGGGGCTTGGCAAGAAGCGGAATAGGATAAGTGTTGACTTGATCTAGCTTGTGAGGCAGAGAGTTAGATTGTGCTAGTGCAAGAAATGTTTACGACGAACAAGGATTGTATTTTCTTCTCAGATCTTTTGGCTAATGTAATATAGATAGTTGGGGTTTTTAGCAGCTTCTTTCCCCAGAGAAATATTGTGTTATATGCGATTGATATTCTTACTTTTCTTCTTATTGTTTTCATCGATCAATTTTGGTTTCCGCTGAAGAGTAGAGTAGACTATTGTCTTGTGTTTTAGCATATCACATAAGTTGTTGAATCTATAGTAAAAATCTATAATACCTCTATCAGGTGTTTCTATAAGCTTCTCCTTTTTCTCATGGCTCAATTTTCTTGTAGCTTGTCACGGGCTAGATTATGTGGCTTCAAGGGAGGCATGTGCCCTATCACTCGGTTTTCATCCTTGTTTTTGTTAGCTACTCTATTTTGGGTTTTAATTTGCAAGCCTTGCTGATTTTGTATGATGCTCCCTTCGAGGTTTTTCAACTGGCCTGCATTCTTGGTTTTTGTTATTTCACAATGGGCGTGCATGCTTGGTTTTTTTCTAATTTCATAGTCTTGTGGCCTAGGGTTTGTTGTCCCATGGTATTTTTTTAAATATAAATATTTATTCTTGTCTTTGGACGATGAATATTTTATTGGTATGCACTTGGTGCATATGCGAAATGAAGGCCTGTTAGAGCATCTCCAGGATTTTCTTGCCGGTCAGAGTATCTTTTGGCTTAGTTTCTTTTTGGTCAGAGTATCTTCTGACATATTCCATAGTAATGTGTGGTTACCCATTTGGGCTTATCTGGTGCTCCCCATAGGGTTCTTTGAAGGGTCTGCATGCCCTGTTTCTTGTTTTTTTTTTAGTGTGGTGCCTTAGGGCTTATTGTCCCTAGGTTATCTGCATGATTATGAATATTAATCATATATAGCACGGGGAATATAATACCACATATGTTATATGCATGCTATATTTAAACAAATGTTTATTTAATAGAAAGCTGTTGGTTTTTTCCTTTTGAAAAAAGAAAAAATATATATATATATTATTATCTAACTATTGTAATAATAAATAAGTTGTATTATTTAAATTATTATTATTAAAATATTTTAAGTATTTCAATAACACACACACACACACACACACACACACACACAAATGCACACATTTCGCTTTGAACTACACATAATGGAGGCTTCAAGAATTGATGTCTCTATTTAAAAAATAGAAAAAGATTAAACCCTCATTGAACCCATTTGAATATTGATTTCTGGTTCACATATGTTTTCATTTTGAAATTGGACAACAAATTTAAATGAGAAAAATAAAATAAGATTAAACCCTCATTAAATCCATTTGAATATTAGTTTTAGGTTCATGTTTATGTTCAATTTGAATTTTCCCAATGAATTTAAATGAACAAATTTAATTTGGTTTTAGGTTTGGCAAATTTCGAACTTCAACGTTAAAATTTGTCAAACTCGGTGATTTAGGTAATATGTAAAATAACCATAAGAGTATCAAAATGGCCCATATCTAATACAAATGGCACCAAAGTACTTACACAAGCATCATCTTCAATTTTTTTCCTAAGTTTTGATTTGTAAATAAGTTACCATGCTTAGATATGGGAGGGCTATGCAAAGGCTCTATTATGTTCTTCCAACCCTAAGGGGAGGAACAAGTCCTATGCTCACGCATCAATTAGTAGGTGCAAGTTGTTAATGATAAATTAAGGGTTTAATTCATGTATGATGCCAAAATATTTCTACCATATATTAAATTATATTATTCTTGAGCATTATAATATGAAAAGGGAGTAGTCATGGGACCTAAGCTACCCCTTTCCTTGGCCTATTTTTACCACCTCTCTTATGCGCCTTTTCCTTTCATAAATTTTCCTCTTCTTACATAGCTTGGTTACAAACTCTCATTCATGCATTACTTACCCTATTGCTGCTCCATTTAGTGGGTTTTTGAAGATTTGTACAACATTTTATGGTTAGCACACATAGGACAAAGACCCACTGCGATGTCAACCTAAGTCCCCACTTTTTAAGCCCAAAATCCTACCACAAGGCTACGAGTGGCTTCCCGTGAGATGCTTCAACCAAATCGCTATAAGACCAATGCCTTATAATGGGGTCTAATCGCCGAAGGGAGGATTTTCATATTGTTGTCCTACTATATTAATGTCAAAAAAATATATAATATACTTTTAGCTAAACCAACATATGAGTACAATAAAACTTGATGAAAATTTTCAAATAAATAACATAAACTAATGTACTTGAAATATACTAACCATAAAATAAATTTTATTTTATGATACAATAATTATTTAGAAGAGTTGTTGAACAATAATGTTTTTTGTCCTATTTAACAAGGTTGCAAATCAATAAATAAATCTCTAACAACAAGCAAAGATATTCAAAATTGCTTTAGATATGGAATGTGAGAAACCAATTTTGATGTATTTTAAATATCCTAACCAATTATAGAAATTATTCAATGATTGAACACACAATTATGGGGCTCATTTATAAAATTCCTTGTTTCCATATTTTTATCAGGGTTTTAATTCTGTAGAAAATGAAGAAATTAATAAGTAAGCCTCTTTAAAAACCACCCAAAAGTGTTTGAACACTTACTAGATCTTAGATATAGGGGTTGAGAGGATAAAATAATAAAGGATGGTTAATTTATACCACCTTTAAGCCTTGAACCTTTAATAAAAATTGAATTTCTAGCAACCTGGAAAATCAAATTTAGAGGTCGTTGGGTCAAAACCTTTGAATATTCACCCAAAAAATTATTCTAGATACTATTAAGAATTTTAAAGGCTAAAATAAATCACTTTCAGCTACATATGTAAAATAGAAACTAACAAACCCCCAGTCGTTGTAACAACTCTGGTTAAAAATCCATGTAATAAAGTTAATAAAGGCAAAATAATACCAAGGTCATGGGACGTGTATTCCAAACTGAATGTTGGGCAAAAACATAGTGATGGGTGATCACTTGTGATTAATTAATGGCTACGGAAATTGGTAAATGCATTGGAAAAGGAAAAGAGACATTAAATGACATTTATTTATGAAATAAAGGAAAATAGGGGAAACAGAAGGTGAAAGGTCACAGAATTGTATGAGAGGAAAATTGAAGGAAAAATAGAGGAAATTGAAGAAAATAGAGACCTTAATTGTAAAAAGGCTTCTGAGGATCAGTCCATAGGATTTTGTCAATTTTAGCTTGGATCTCTCTCTTTATTCTCTCTCTCATAATCTTACACACTTAGAGTTTTCCTGGAGCATTATTGGAGCACATTGGATTTGGAGAAAGAAGGAAAAGGAAAGCAAGAAAGCATAAGGGGCCAGCGGAATCAACAACTACGGCTGGATTGCTTTGTAGGTACCAAGTTGCATGTATGATTTCCTTGCTAGTTTTGACATGCATGGTATATGCATGAAGTTATTTGATTATGATCTTTCATTGGCATGGATGATTGCCTTGATTGATAGTGGTTTTTCCTAGCCTTTCCATTTGATCTTGGATGACCATGGTGTTGTGGGCTTTCCCTTTTTTTTATCTGATTGGTGTTCTTGTTCCTTATGCCTATGGGTTGAGTTATTAGTTCCTGGAGCCTTGGTTGGACAAACACTCTAGAAGCCCTAAAATAACTTGGGTTGAGTTACTAGTCCTAGAGCCTTGGTTGGACAAATGCTCTGGATCCCTTAGTGGGTTGAGGTACTAGTCCTAGACCCTTGGTTGGACAAAACACTGGAGCCTTGCAACAGTTGCAGGTTGAGTTACTAGTCGTGGAGCTGGGTTGGAACAAACATTTTGGAGGCTTGGATAGCTTGGGTAGAGACTGATATGGTGATGGTTAGTGATGTTTGTTGAAAACAACAATAAGAAATGTTAAATATAGAAGTGCTAAAAATAGCACTGCTATAAATAGAATTTCGGGATACCTTCCTATTTTAGTTAGTCCCTGAACTAAAATAGTGAAGTAAAATTCGAATTTGATCTTAGCAGTTATTTGTCAATTAATTAATTAATTCATCTTGAGTTAATTAGTTAAGGAAAAATAAACATGAAGTCTATGTGAGGACATGCAACAATTATTCCTTTGATTAAGGAATTTATCCATTAGTTAAAGAGATAAGAGTGAGTTGTAATTAGTTAGCTCAGTTAACTAAGTTAAGTCCAGTTATATTAGTTCCAACAGTTGGAGGAACTCATTGGGAGTTCAGTTAGTTGATGCTTACATGCATGTAACTACTGCACTTCAGATAACTGAATATTCTCTCATAAATAACTCATGCATGTCAGTTCTGTCAGAGACCCAGTTGAGATCAGATGGAGGGACATTATACTATCAGTTGCAAGAATATTCTATTATGAATATCTCTTGCATGTAGAAGGAACTTATTCCTTGGAGATTGCGTAGTTACTTCTTCAATTTAGTGAGTGTGATGAGGCCAATTCACACATGCGACATCATTGGACCCCAAGAAAAATTGCGCAAGGAAATAGGAGGCTTGGAGGGCTGTGGATGGACATATGTGTTGTCTGTTCAGTCTGTGAGCTGTATTATGAGATTATACTGAGAGATGGTTGGCTTCCAAGCTAAGGATTTGTGTAATCTGAGATATTTTTCCACTTGTATGATAATACAGAGAATGGGGCTTTAGGCTTTTGCTTTCCCCAGAGTTTATTATCTGTGTTCATGTGTGTTTGCTTCTCTTCTTAGTTATATTTGTTTAGTGTTTGATATTGCTCATGTTTGATTAAGCTTCCGCAAAGTTTGATTGTAGAACTAGATCTAGTATACTGCTTTAGAACATTGCATTATCAGTTGATCTATAGGTGAAATTTCTACAATGTTAGGTCGTGAGGTGGAATCACTAGTTGAGGGTTGAGGTGGTTTTGCCTTTGAAAGCCCTAGTTTGGTTTTGTTTGGTTTATTCCATTAGATCCCACATTCATGCTTGGAATATGGCGCGGAGCTGATTGGTTAAAAGAGAGATTTGGTTCAACCCAATCTATGGTTGGGTGGTACGTGGAAGTCCCCAACTTCATTGGAATTTGCATTTTTTAATAATAACTCTCTTCCTCTGGTATTTCATGAGTAAATGTACTTGTTAATTTGTGGCTTTGATGGCTATTTTATCATGATGTATATGTTGTTCATTTGCTGGATATATGTTGGTTATATGATGTATAATGCCCACCGTACTTAATGTGTTTTGATTAGTAAATGAAAGGTTATTTAATGCATGGCCTAATAGATGTTATTGAAGCTATTACGAGAGGGCATTAGACCTTATTGATGATTCTCGGATAAGTATCAAACCCCTATGTTCATATGCGCATTCATGACCTATAGATTACATGTTTTCAATTGTTTGACAAAATGACTGCCATGGTTAAACTTGGTTAGGTCAAATCCCTAATCAATTTTTGTGTTAAAGGATTTGTATTTATGTCATTTATGATTTCTAAAAGTCTCATTAAGTTCTAGGAAATGGTTGGGTGTTAGGCCCTTAAAAGGTGGATCAGATCTCGGGGTCACAAGATAAGAACTAGGAAATATAGACTGCAGTAGCTGGGAGGAAAGGTTATTAGAGCGAATGGAGAGTTATAATCACTAGATTTCCTTTTCATTAGAGCAAATTGGGCTCTAGATCACTGAAAAAGAAAGTTAATTCAAGGTTTGGGCACTTAGAGTTGTTGTTTATCTCTCTTGGAGCACTTTAGGGAAGTCAGTAAAGTTTCAGATTGTCAATTCCACTTCCTTAACTTTACTCAGGGAGTTTAATCAT
Organism: Pinus taeda; assembly: GCA_000404065.3. Lineage (NCBI taxonomy): Eukaryota > Viridiplantae > Streptophyta > Pinopsida > Pinales > Pinaceae > Pinus > Pinus taeda. The sequence goes on from APFE031505249.1 coordinate 57,287, forward strand.
GCCATAGTAGTCCCCAACTCATGTTCACCTTGGCAGGTTGGTGAAACTGGGTAGATATGGGAGGGGTGGTTACAAGGTTGTATCAGAGCTCCCAAGTTCAACACTTGGGTTGGGTGGGTGGAATGTGTTTGTCATGCCTGCATGTAGGTTGTATATGTGCTTCTTAGGTATGCATGGTTATGGTTATGGTCATTGTTGTAGTTGTGTTGTCATGTGGAAGTGATGATGTTGATGTTGAGATGATTGATATGATGATTTCATTATATGAATGCCTATGTTGTGCTAATCCAAATCAATCTTGCAGACAATGTAGCCTCCCCTAAATTTCATTGAGGTACATTTGATTGTGGTTATATTTGGTTTTATATAACATAGTAGGTTTGGAGGAAGTAGAGGATCAAATATGAATAAAATAATGGTGGATGGCAATTTATGTGATTCTCCCTATAGATCAAATGAGCAACATGGTGATGAGTACTCCCATCACATGGCAGATACATTAAGAAGTTTGAAAGCAAATATTAGGAGTGGTAAGAAAGATAACGATGGGATCATTCAGTCACAAGAGAGACTTTCTAGGGTACAGGAGAAGCAAGTACAGGTTAACTTAGTTATGATTCAGAGCCTATCAAACTTGTAGAGACAGGGACCACTTAGGAGCATTGATGGATATGAGGAAAGGACAAATGACGCATATGGTAGTAGGTCTCAATCAGTGTTAGGTCCCTATAATACTAGTGCATTCCCTTATTATTATTGCCATTGTAGCCCCTTATTGTTATTCTTGTGCCCATGTTGTCCCCATATTGTTATTATTATGCCCCATTGAAGGCCACTATTGTTATTGTTGTGCCCTTACATTATTATTGTTATGTCAGCTCTGATTATATTGTGACCCCTTAGACTTCTATATATAGAAAGAAGGTGTTGTCATTTGTAGTATTAAAATTATTCATTTATGTAATGTAAAGGAGTTTTTCCCCTCTAAGAGGCTACTTTTGAAGTCGTTGATCTATCTCTTCTATTTTGTGAGCTGGTTGCATAACAATTGGTATCGGAGCTTTGGATTTTAGGGTTTCTCTTCTTCAAACAAGTCATCGTGGAATTTTTGCTATAATTTTTTTTCTATGAAGTTTCAGAACCTAAAATTAAAACCCATTTGAGACGAAATTGTGATGAACCTCATGAGAAAATTTTAGATATTTACTCGCTATATTTTTGGATATAAAAACTGAAGAATTTAGGGTTTTTGTAGGCTCTTGAATTCGATCTCAAACAAGTCACCTTGGAAAAATCATCATAAATTTCTCTCTGAGCATCAGATTCAAATTTCATAAATGTGATAGAAAGAGGACGGACTATAGTTTGTTCGGTATCGTTTTTAGAGCCAAAGGTCGAAATAGTGACATGTGGCATGTCGTACAAGTTTGATCTACTGAACTAGTCTATAACTAGGTCATCGCGGGAGATTGGGCATAACTCTTTCTTGGAGAATCCAATCGCGATCAGACTTGTGGGGTTGGAAAGAGGAATCAGAGGGATATCATAGGCCAAAATTTATGAACTTGGAGATCAGAAATTACAAAGTTACAGGTGTTTAAGTGATTCAAAGGGCATTGTGAAGCACAATTATCATTCATTGATGAACCAAAGAAAGAAAATGGAAACACCTACTAAGCAACCTGAAATCTCTACTTTGACACATGAAGAAGAGGAAAAAATGCAACATGATATAGAAAAATTACGAGACCAAGTGTAACAAATTTCTCTTTCACAAAAAGCAATTGAAGCCAATATGGATGGTTTAAAGAATGGAATGGAAGCTAAGATGGATGGTATAGAAGAAAAACATAAAGGAAACGTGGAAGATTTGAAGATAGATTTGACAAAGTTGCTACAATAAATGCTTACTAATGGTGAAAGGGTAGTAAATGAAATTCATGATGAGAACAAAAGAAAAATTAGTCATGATTTCGTAGACTCTAATGTTGGATTGAAGACCCACCATGTTCCAAAGATTGATATAAGGAAGTTTGATTGCAAGGATCCTGTAACATAGATACTATAGATGGAGCAATATTTCGATCTCGATAATGCAAAACACACAAAAGGTACGCATTGCAACTTTATATTTGGAACCCAATCAGTTTGTATGGTATCAATGACTTTGCTCTCGTAAACAAATTGTCACTTGGGCAATTTTTACGGAAGAAATGATAACACATTATGAGGATATAAAAAATCAACACTTTTTTTAGCCAATTGATATACCTCAAACAAAATCGTTCAATGGTGGAGCACATTGAGGACTTCCAAAAATTGAATATAAGGGTAAAATATATCCTAGAGGAGCATAGGATTGATGTGTTCATAGGGACTTTAAAGGATAACATCCAATATGAGGTTCACCTTTGGGAACCTGATTCATTGGAGAAGGAATTCAAGTTGGCAAGAAAAATAGAAAGAAAAACTATGGCAACAAGGAAGCATAACATTCACAAGTATAAAGATGGAAGTGTTGTTGCCCCTAGCCTTCCACAACCTATAAGGTTGACACCACAACAATTAGAAGAAAAAAGAGAAAAGGGGCTTTCTTACAGTTGTGATAACAAATACACTAAAGGTCATAAGTGTGTCGAGAAGAAATTATTTTACATAGATTGTGAAGAGGAGGAAGAAAAGGAACATGAAACATCAAAAGAAGAGGATATACACCAGGAATAAACCCTAGAGAAAGAAGAAATGAATATGACCATATCTTGTGATGCATTGGTCGGAATTACCACTCCTCAAACTATTAAGATAGAAGGATATATCAAGAAGAAAAAGGTAATAGTGTTGATTGATTCGGGCAATACCCATAATTTTATTCATTGTAAGATAGTCAAGGAATTGAATTGCTTCCTATATCTAGCACTAGAGTGTCAAGTGATGGTTGCAAGTGGAGGAACCATAAATTGATCTGGAAAGTGCCATAATATCAAGCTATCCATGGGAGAATATGTATTGAATAGCCCAATGCTTTCCATTGCAATGGGTGGTTCTGATGTTGTATTAGGAGTCCAATGGGTACAATCCGTGGGTACAATAGCGTTTAAATTTCAAGAACTTTTCATGAAATTTTCTTCAAAAGGAAAGGAAGTTGAATTAAGGGGTATTGCAGTGAAATCAGGAAAGATAATCATCTTTAACGGAATGAAAAAGATTCTAAAGAAAGAATAACGAGGCATAATTGCCCAATTATGTTCGCTAGAGGTTCCCACATCGAAATCATCTATTTATCTAGATCTCCAAAAAGTCTTGGACAATCATTCCAAGTTATTTGAGACTTTAAAAAACCTCCCACCTATTCGTGATCATGATCATGCTATTCATTTGATTCTAGGAAGCGTTCCTCCAAACATCAGACCTTACAGATATCCCTATGCCCAAAAGAGTGAAATTGAACGTATGGTTGCAGAAATGCTAGAGGCTAGTATAACTCAACCTAGTCAAAGTTCTTTCTCTACTCCAGTAGTATTGGTGCACAAGAAGGGTCGATCATGGTGCATGTGTCCAGATTATAGGGAGCTCAATAAGCTCACTATTAAATATAATTTTTCCATTCTTGTCATTGATGAATATTCGATGAATTGCATGAAGCAATTTACTTCACCAAGTTGGACCTTCATTCAGGATATCATCAAATCAGAATGTTCATTCCAGAAAAACATTTAGAACTCATGAGGGCCATTATGAATTTTTGGTCATGCCTTTTGGCCTTACCAATGCACCTTCTACATTTCAAGGTTTGATGAATTCCATTTTCAAACCCTTCTTTAGAAAATTTGTGTTAGTATTTTTTTATGATATACTAATCTACAACAAGTCTTGGAAGGACCATGTTCAACATGTTGGCAGAGTGCTCAAACTATTGGAGGAGAAAAAATTATATGCAAAAACCTCCAAATGTTTCTTTGGAGTACAAGATGTGGAATATTTAGGTCATATTGTATCTCATGAAGGTGTTAAGGTAGACCCTAGCAAAATCAAAGCCATTAAGGAATAGAAAATCCCCACATCCATAAAGCATTTGCGAGGATTTCTTGGGTTGACAGGCTATTATCGCAAGTTTGTTAAGAATTATGGGAGAATAGCAGCACCTCTAACAACATTACTGAACAAAGATGCATTTTCTTGGACTCTAGAAGCAATGAAGACCTTTGAACATCTTAAAGAGGCAAGGCCAAGCACTGGTCTTAGCTACGCCAGACTTCACAAAAATCCTTATTGTGGAATGTGATGTCTTAGGAAATGGAATTGGTGTTGTTTTAATGCAAGAAGAAAGACCCATTGCATTCGAAAGTTGTCCTATGGGAGGATGAGAATTTATACAGAAGCATCCAGAACTACTGAAGCATTGAGGAAAACATTTTTTTGAAGGAGAGGAGCATGTTAGGTCCCTATAATAGTTGTGTATTCCCTTATTATTATTGTCATTGTAGCCCCTTATTGTTATTGTTGTTCCCATGTTGTCCCCATACTGTTATTATTGTGCCCCATAGAAGCCCACTATTGTTATTGTTGTGCCCTTACATTATTATTCTTATGTTGGCTCTGATTATATTGTGACCCCTTAGACACCTATATATATAAAGGAGGTATTGTCATTTGTAGCATTGAAATTGTTCATTTGTGTAATGTAAAGGAGGTTTCCCCCTCAAGAGGCTACTTTTGAATTTGTTGATCTATCTCTTTATTATATTTTGTGAGATGGTTGCATAACAATTAGGATACAGGTTTGACAGGGATGATATTGTCAGAGATGGTAGGTTCATGGATACACCTAACATGAGGGATAATGACCATGGATTTCATTCTAGTTTTGGTTCAGAGGGACAACATCATCATCACCACCACCATCCATATAGGAGGAGTGAAAAAAAGTACTTTCCAAAAGAGTTTAAGAAAGAAAATCCACCTACCTTTGATGGAGAAATGAAGAATTCACAAGATGCATAAGCTTGGTTAATTGGGATGAATAAGTTCTTCAGATTGCATGAGTACTAAATGAATATGAAATCCATCACATCTATTTTCAGTCTTAAAGGAAAGGCAGACATTTGGTGGGAAGATGTAAAGAATGTCAAAGGTATTTAGGAAGAGGAGTTGACTTGGAGTGAGTTCGAGAGATTTTTCATGAAGAAGTATTTATCTGAGAGATACTATGATGACAAGGAAAATGAATTCTATGATTTTAATATGGGAACTACAATCAACAAGGAGTACAATAACATGTTATTGGAGTTGTTTAGGTATGTGTCTTATCTTAAGGAGGAGAAAGCAAAGATTTAGAATTCATCAGTGGGTTGTCGATGTCATTCAAAGACAAGATTGAGTTTGATGGGCCTAGATCATTGGAAGAAGCCATCAGAAAGTTGAAACATTGTTATGAGAAATTAAACGTAGGCTTGAGACTAAGAAATATTGGAAAGGTAACAAGAAGAATAAAGGAAAGTGAGTTAAGAAGAGAGGAAAGCCATAGGATACAAATGACAAGTAGAATGGAGCATTGCATAAGAGATTCAATGCATCTAAAAAAGGACAAGGATTTCAATCCGAGGAGAAAAACAAGGGTAATGGTAGGAAACCTTTACAGTGTTGGACTTATGGTAAGGAACATTGCAAGAAATATTGTCCACAAAATTAGGGTGCCAGACCACAGATCTAGAGTGCTAAGGAGGCACATACAGTGGGAGATGTTGGAAAAAGTATTCCTCAAATTTATGCTACATTGGATAACAGGCAGGCATGTCTCTAGGCATCTATGATCGAGATGGATGATAAGATTTGTGATGAAGTTATTTCCATTTTGATTGACCCGGGATCTAATTATAGTTATGTTAATCCTTACTTGGTGGATAAGTGTGGTTTGAATAAATAAGTGCATGTAGAGTCTTCATTAGTACATTTTGCTACAAGTACTAAGAAAGGAGTTCATCATTTGGTAAGAGCTTGTGTCATTGAGTTGAAAGACATGTATACATCAACTATCTGAATGCCCTTCCATTGGGATCATACAATATGCTTCTGGGTGTGAATTGGTTGTATCTTCACAGGAATAAGGTGGACTACTATAGTAAGGCTATTGAGTGCTTGGATGCAAATGGAGAACAAAAAATCTTGCATGGTAAGAAGAAGGCTACATCAAGTAGAATGGTTACAACTATGCACGCAAAGCGTAGTCACAGGAAAGGGTGTGTATTCTTTGTAGTGCATATTTCTAGTGACAAAGGTAAGGATATTGAGGATGCAGAAGTCTTGAAGAGCTATCCATTTTGCAATAGTTTCAGGATGTATTTCCTACAAATATTTATGATTTACCACCTCATAGGGAAGTGGACTTTTTTTATTGAGTTGATGTCGGGAGCAACAACAATATCAAGGGCACCTTACATATGAGCACTATAGAGTTAATGAAACTAAAGTTGTAGCTGAACAAAATGCTTGACAATGGATACATTAGACCAAGTGTGTCACCTTGGGGTGCACCAATATTGTTTGTGAAGAAGAAACATGGTACTCTCATGTTATGCATTAATTGCAAATAGTTGAATAAGGTGATGATTAAGAACATGTATTTGTTGATGAGGATTGATGACTTGTTTGATCAGTTGAAGGGAGAAATAGTTTTCTTGAAGATCAACTTGAGATCAAGATATCATCAGGTACACATAAAAGAAGAGGACATATACAAGACTTCTTTCCAGACTCAGTATGAGAATATGAGTTTTTTGTGGTTCCTTTTGTTTTGACTAATACTCCAACTACTTTCATGTGCTTGATGAATAGTGTGTTTCATCCTTATCTAGACAAGTTTGTGATTGTATTCATTGATGATATATTGATATATTATAAGAATGAGGAAGAACATGTCAAACACTTAGCAATAGTGTTGAGGTTGCTCAGAGAGCATCAATTGTATGCCAAACTTAGTAAATGCAACCTATTTCAGAAATAGGTACATTATTTGGGGAATGTTCTTTCAAAGGAATACATAATAGTGGATTCAGAAAAGATCATAGCTATCATGGAATGGAAACTCCTAAGAATGTGGATGAGGTCATATCTTTTATGGGGTTAGCAGGTTATTACAAGAGATTCATCATGAAATTCTCGTAGATTTCCTATCCTATTACGTCATTGTAGTGAAAAGTAAAGAAATTTGAATGGACAGAGGAATGTGCAACTAGTTTTGATTAGTTGAAGCAGTTGCTTACAAATACTCTAGTTCTAAAGATTGTAGATTCGATTAAAGAGTTTGTGGTGTGTATAGATGCTTTTGAGAAAGGACTTGGTGAAGTTATGATGTAGGAAGGGTATGTGGTATGTTATCAGTCAAGGAAATTGAATGAACACGAGTAGAATTATGTGATGCATGATCTTGAGTTGGTAGGAGATTTGTGTTGATGAGTGATCACAGTGGAATGAGGTACTTGTTTGAACAACTGAATCTAAATTCCATGCAAGCTAGATGGTTGGCCACACTTAGTGAGTTTTATTTCAAGATCAGGTACATTAAGGGAAAAGAGAACATGGTTACAGATTCTCTTAACAAAAGAGTATAGGTAAATCACATAGTAACTATGAGTTCATACGAGACAGATTTACAGGATCATATCTTGCAGGAAAGACAACAAGATGACAAGTACAAGAAACTTAAGCACATGTTACACCAACAGGGTACAGGTGAATATGATATGGACTATCTATGTGAACATGATCTATGTGTCATACAATAGTGATGTTAGAGAATTATATATTATGGAGCAATGGAACACATAAAATATTGCAGAAATATAAACACAAAAAATGCATAAAACAAGAGAGAGACAGATATACGTGGTTCACCCAGTTTGGGCTACGTCCATGCAGAAACAACCAGTCCTTCCTTTTATATTATCCAACAAACTGAAGAGATACAACCTACAGTAGATCCACTATAACACCCTCTTCTCTCTCAATCTCCTCTCTCTTTCTCACTCAGAATACAGATCTACATAGACGCAATACAATTCCCTCATATATAGTGAGGGGTTGCCTTCTAGGGAAAAAAACCCTAAATTAAACATAACTTCTACCGTCAAATCTCCACCTAATGAATGGCCCAGATTGACTAGAAATTACTATACTTTTACAAGGCAATTTTACATCTATTCTTCGCTTCGGGGGCGCTGCCCCCGAAACCCCCCGCCAGGGGGGGCTCCCCAAAGGTCGTAACCACCCCCCCTGGACCCCCCCTGCAACGAATATTTTACGGGCGACATTGCCACCCCATTTTGAATTGGGGTCCAACGTGGCAATACCTTTGAATATAGAAGATAATTGGGCTCCACACCCAACAAGTGAGCTCAAGAAGCTTATCTTGCGATAATTTCATGTTAAGTCATATTCAAGTCACCTAGGGTATCAGAAGACATTGACAATAGTTAAGAAGTTCTATTATTGGCCAAATTTGAAGAAATATGTGGCATATTTTGTTGTGAGATGTTTGGATTTTTAATAGGTAAAAGCAGAGTGTAATCATCCAAGTGAGTTATTGCATCCAATTATGATTCTAGAGTGGAAATGGAAGGTCATTTTCATGGACTTCATTAGAGGTTTTCCAAGGACATCTAGACAACATGATTATATTATGGTTGTGGTTGGCAGGTTGACTAAGGTAGCTCACTTCATTCTAGTAAATTCTATGAATTCAACTAGTGAGGTAGCATAGGTATTCATCATAGACATAGAAATGTTGCATGATGTTTCAAAGAAGATTGTATCAGACAAAGATACCAAGTTCACTTCTAGGTTCTAGAAAGAGTTATTTGCAGGTTTGCATACAGAGTTGGAAGTGGGAAGAGTATCTTCCAATGGTGGAGTTTGCATATAATAATGGGTATCAGTAATCTTTGAAGATGAGTCCATTTGAGGCACTCTATGGGAGGAGTTGTAATATTCCTATCAGTTGGAGTGATCAAATGAACAAGGTATTGATCAGATCGTACATGTTGGTAGATATGGAACAAGAAATGCAGGAAATCAAGAAGAATCTAAAGGTAGAACATGATGAAAAAAGAGTTATGCAGATCAACAATAGGTGTTTAAGGAGTTTCAAGTTGGGGAACAAGTGTACTTAGCATCAAGCCAAAGAAGAGATCCTTGAGGATCAGGTCATGTGCCAAGTTGGCACATCAGTATTGTGGGTCTTTCAAGATTCTTGAGAGGTGTTATAGAACCATTTACCACTTTTGGTAGGTGATCCTTTGGTTATGGCCTAAGGCAACCCTTCCTTTCCAAACTTGGTCCCAAAATCTAAAAAACACTGTTTTATTTCCTATATGCTACTTTTCTCTGTGTTAAAAGCGTGTACATGCGGGTCAATATATACCCAACCCACTTATATGTTTTAAAACACTTAAAAATAATAAATCTCCTTAATTTCGGGCGGATTTTATGGGTTTTACCAGTTACTCACCTACTACAGCCCGTGGCCCAACTGTTTCCCAATTGGAGAAAAAAACTTATTTGGAGAAGTATAAATAAACCTCCATGGGAAGGTCTAAGGGGAGAAGAGATGAGATATTGATATTATAATTGATTGATCCCTGATCAAGTATGATGAAATCTCTGTGCCTATAGCACTCCCCGAGCTTTAGGAAACTCTTGTTTCCTCTTTTGAGATATCCTTCATCCCTCTTGCGATATCCTTGAGTCTTTTATATTCTTTTTTCTTGGAGTATAGTGGCATATGCACTCTAGTTTCCTCAAGTAGACTCGTGTATATGTGAGTTTCCTGTGTTTGAAACATGTGTGCATGCCTCTATGTCTTTACATAGTTGCGTATAAATAAGTTTGGATTGTTTTTGCAAAATCTTTTTCTCAGTTATATCTGTTGCCTAGTGACTTCTGCTATTTTTTGGTCATCCACTGTCTGTAGAACTCTATTCTCTTGCAATTTTTCATTTTCAAATCTCCTTCTCAATGAAAAGCTTAGTTGTCCTAGGATTACGTTTTGAGCAAGTTTTTGGTTGGTGTCTTAGGTTCAAGGCTTTCGTGGGAAGTCTTGGATGTTCTGGTTTTCCAGAACAAGAAGTTAGTTTTGATTTCATACCCATATTTCAAATTCCATTGCTTTTGTTTCCTTTTTGTGTGGCCTTGTTTCTTTTTGTGCTTTTTGAGTGTTTCTTTGGCAATATTGAGAGTTTTTATTTCTTCACATTTTGTCAGTTTGCTGAAGCCTTTTACTACTGTTCAGGTCAGCTTGTGAGAGTTTGTAGTCCTTCTTGTTTCAGGTTTTATTTATTAATGAGTTTGTAGTCTTGTGCTTGTTTCTTGATCTTTGGAATTTAGTAGTTCTTTCTATGTCCTCAAAAGTTTCTTTTTTTTCCTTAAAAGAAAGAGACAAAAACACAAATTTTTCCTTTCTTTTTCTTTCCAAGTTTTTGGTTTTTTGGTTTCTTTTGGTTTTGTTTTTGAGCAACTGTGATCTTTTTGTCAATTTGTTTTGCTTGGTTTTGAGGGAAATTTGTTTTTAATTTTTTTCCCTCTTCATTGTCAAGTTGGCTTATTGACCTTATAAAGAAACACTTTCGCTTATATTGTGATTATTCATAAGATATTGCATCGTCATTTAAATTTGCATTAGGTTAGTTTGCATCATAAGCATTCTTAGTATTTTTAGATTTTGAGTGTGTGTGGAGTGTTTATGAAAAGAAAAGAAAAGTATTTTTCTTATATAATTTTTTCGTAGAACGAAGTAGAAATCCCTATTCATCGAAAGAAAATAATTGCATGCATATAGTTAAGTTTCTATTGGTTTCTTTTGCGTTGAAAACATCATCGGTTTCACTCTCATTATACACTCGACTTAAAGAACAACCCTCTAAAATCAGACAATCTAATAAAAAGAACTAGAACTTTTTTATTTTGTCGTTAACAAACACCAACAAGTTTAAGTTCTTTAGGTCCTTGCAATAGGTGAGTCGAGAATTAACTCTCCAAGGCTACTCAAATTATCAAACATAGAAGTTGAATAACGAGTGAAATCCAATATCGTTAGAAAGATTGGGAAAGATCCGGACTGGGAGTTAAGCACAAGGGAGAGTGAAGACAAGGAAGAGAGATACCCCTTCTCCTACTTATTAGATCCCACCTGCTTTTGATACGAATTGGTGCCCATAGTTTCTTTTCCTAGGGATCACATAGGTGATTGCGGAGGGGAGTCCTCTGGCACAGGAGGAAGACATTGCATCACATTCACCAGTACTTCTGGAAGGTACCCTTGCAAAGCTTGGGTGCTTGTACCAGCAAAGTATCTTGTCTAGAGGTCAACGTAACTATTTCTGATACCTTCGCTAGTAGGCTTGGGCTGTCATTACCCCAGACTATTTTCGGAAGGCCCTTGATTTTCACTTTCTTGTATTCTGGTGTCTGGTCCTCATCACCTAAAGCAGAAATACTTGGAAGTGGTTTGATTGACTGTATCTTTAGGGATTTTTAAAGAGTGATCTTTTCTCCTAGTTGGCCTAGCTTTACAACCTTTTTTTTTGAGTCTTTAATTAGATTTCTTAAAAATAATTAAAAGTGGTTGATTGACTAGTTCATCGATCTATGAGGCTTCATGGGATTTCACCTACGAGTCCTGAGCCTTCTCTTCGAAGGTGTAGGAGAAATTTTTCCAGTGATTTTCAATTAATGGTAGTAGACACATCGGAGATTGATCCTCCAGTTGGAGTTATTGATTTACAAGATAGACATGGTACAAGTACAAAGTTGGAGAGGAACACTCCAGTTCTTTCTAGAGTCCTCTTCTAGTCAAAAGACATTATTGAGGTCAAAGAGCTTCAAGAGTCTCTTTTGACTCCTAATTCTCCCCTTCCTCCTGATCACCTGGACGTTTTATTATACCTCGGGACTCTAACCAACAGGCCTTCGAGCCCAGGTTTATTTTGATATTTTCCTTCGATGACCACTGTTGGGAGCATGGCATCCACCATGAATGATACTAGTATGCAAGCTCCTATATCCGTACAAGGAGGAGTAATGATTTCCATACCTTCTGTTACTCCTAGCACTGCTATATTTGGCTCTACTTCCATTCCATCTTCGAGTGGGGGCAACCAACCTTTACCTCTAGCACTGGTTTTTTCCCCTATGGAATGCCGAATAGCGTAATTACTTCGGTTCCATTAAGTATTCCATCAGTTTCCTCCACATCCATGACTTCCATGGAAAGTGGGTCAACTTCTTTTCAGGATTTTCTGTTTGGGGGTGGTCATATACCACATTCCAACCCATCTTTACGATTATTACCTTTTACCTCTATGGGTCAAAGTTATAATCCTTTTCAAGGTTGGACAAACCCTGTGGTTAGTGGACTTGGAGCAAGAAATCAATCTTATTTCAGCCAACAAGGGAATATGTCATATTCTTCTGCCAGTTCTTTCTAGAATTTTTCTCCCTATGCTCATGCATGGAACCCTTACTAAGGGTTCTCTGCTCCTTTTAACACCTCTCAAGGGGGTAATTTTATTGGCTATGGAATTTTTCAGTAGAAGTTGGTCAAACTCCAGTTTTTTCTAGACCACAAGGAGCCCCTTATGGTTCAAGTGGGCCTACAAATTATTTTAGACAACCTAGTGCCTTCACAAATCCAGGGTATTCCTTTCAGAACATTGGGAATTCTGCCCACACCGGGTGAAATCCTCAGGGTCCTCCGCGACTCCCTTTTTTGGCAATGTTAAACTTGTCGTATCTTTCTAAATTGACTAATGATCTAATTAGATATAACTTAGTTTTGCCTCTGGTCCTGACCAAACTTCCCTCAGATATACCTAAATTTGAAGAGAAGATTAGTGAAGATCCAGGTGACCATATAACCACTTTCCACTTATGGCGTTCGTCAAACTCCCTGATAGATGATTCAATCAGGTTGAGATTATTCCAATGAACCCTAACTGGAAATGATGCTAAGTGGTACATTGAACTTCTGGGGGGAAACTTTGCTTCTTTCAGCGATTTGGCTTCAATATTTTTGAACCATTTTTAGTTGCCTGTTCGCTATGATGCTGGAACTGAGCTATTAGCTAATTTTCACTAGGATCAGGCAACCCACATTTCAGATCACATCCAGGAATGGAGGAGAAGGAAGAGGCTCATTAAAGTTGATATTCCACAAGAATTCATTCTTGAATGGTTTCTTAAATCTTTACAATCTGAGATCTATAAGGATGTGTTGCTCTCTGGTGTGTTCACCGAAGAACAAGCTATTTTTAGGGCCCAATAGTTAGAACTTATATATTCTCAATCTGGGGCTCTTCAAAAAATTCTGTCTGATGCTCCTAGGTCCAAGGTTGATATAGCCAAGCCGAAGCCAGGTCCCCATGAAAACGGGTTAGTCAGATCGATCGATGCTAATACAGATAACCTGTTAAATCAATTGCAACAGTTGTCTTTACAAACTACTTCTTCTATGCAGGCATCGTCATCAACACCTATGCCTTCTCAACCTACATCTATAAATGTCATACAAACTTCTAACCCCAAAGGAAACCAACAATTTGATGGGAAAAAGAAATGATGAGGTAAGAAAAAGAACCAGGATGTGAAGGGTAATGCAAACAAATCAACAATGATGCTGGAGGGGGTAGGAAAGAGTCTAAGAAAAAAGTAAAATTTCCATGCAAGTTTTGCAATGGGGATCATTTGACTTATCTTTGCCCTAAGATCGAAGATGCTCAACACTTATTAGTTCAGCAGGGGTCTTCTAGCTCCTAGGATGTCCACACTAACCCTTTTCCCTAAGGGCAGTAGCTACTTGCTGGCATGAACTCTAGTACTAGTACCCTCACAGGGGGCAACCAGGAAGGGGATAATACATCAAATGTTTACATGATGAATTCACATATCGAGGTTGCTACGCAATCACGTGATTATGGTGAATCAAAGTCATCTAAGGTTAAGTCTACTTCCGATGCTTCGGAGCCACTCCATATTGAGAGGCCCTTTGTTGAGTCTATACCTCGGATGTCGAAAGGTTCCACAAAATGCTCGACCATTAACCCTAATGCTAGAGTAGCCCAAGACTACTTAATTGTAGAAGATCTGACTCAGAGTCCTTGTGCTATGTTGGTGTTAGAGGTACTCTAGTCATGCCCTGCACAAAGGAGTGCATTAATCACTACAATTGGAGCAGTTGATCCAAAAAATTCTCTTGTGCTTACATTTGATATGTCAAACACCAAGAAAAGACTCCCACATCATATGGATTTCTAGATAAATTCTACATATCTGAAGACCAATATCTTTCAAACTGTAATCGATGAGGGAGCTTCCACATGTGTAATGTCCAGGTCATGTTGGAAGGCTATTGGATCACCTTAAGTTGTTCCTTCACCAACTTTGTTGACAACATTTGATGGTCATTCTCATAGGCCCCACAGGATTATTCCAGCCTTTCCCGTCTGTGTTGGGGGAAAGGTAGTGAATATTGAAGTAGAGCTAATCAATGTGAATATGGATTACAACCTCCTTTTAGGTAGAAATTAGATTTATGAGATGGATGTCATTGTATCATCATTATTTTGCATCCTTTCTTTTACTCATGAAGGGAGAATTGTAAAATTTGATGAGATGGATTATTCTCTGGGAGACTCCCACGCATCTTCTGAGTCTATTGTTACATTAGTGGATAATCCCAAGTAGCCTATAGAGAATATAGGAGTTGGAATATACTCTTCCTTAATGGGTGCTTTTGATCTTCCTGCTCCTATAGCTAGAATTAATGTTATTTCATCCTCCGAGGGACCTTCTCGAAGAGAGTTCTTTAGCACTCATTATTTTTTGGACCCTTGGCCCTTACCCTCATCTACCAGCACATTAGGTGAGAGGCAGGTAGGTGGAATGGTATGTCCTATGTCTGCAACAAAAATTTCTTATCAGATCTACTATTAACTCTGCAGACTCCGATCCTACTCCTTTTTCACCAAAGGAGCTAGATGGAGATGTGGCTCCATCTTGGACTCTCGATTCCACTTCTGTTCAGGATTGCTTAGATAATATATTGCCATCTGAAGAAGCGATTCTAGAAGCAACGATGGGTGTTGAAAGAACATGGAATTATTTGCATCATCGTTCGTATTTCCTCACTCATTTGCGGGAAGTAGAATCAATTTTGTCCAGTACTTCTACTAGTGATGTCCATGCAGTTTTAAACCCTTTGGCCCAATCACAATTTTCTGCCGAAGGTAACATGTCAGTTATCTCACAAACTATATCGGTGAACATCTCTAGAAATCCCTACATTATTGAAAATGTCTTGATTGGAGCTGACTGTTCCCCGGAAGAAATTCAAACTTATACCGATCTCTTTAAAGAGTTTCATGACGTATTCACTTGGTCTTTTGAGGAAATGCCTAAAATAGATCCATTTATAGTCCAACATGAGATCAAACGCACGAAAATGCAAAACTTATTCGTAAAAAAATTCAACCGGTTAACCCTAGAAAAGCAGCTATCAAAGTTGAGGTTGAGTAGCTTGTTAGTTCCAGTCTTCGTAGCCTGTCACCAGGGATCAACATGAGCTCTTACTATGTCTGGTTTTGTTATATTTTTTTCACATGATGTTCAGCACAAAAAATGTCACAAGTGTTTTCATCAGAAGGAGCTTGGAAAAATCTTTCCAACGGTATATCACACTCCCGTAACCGGTTCCTGGATTAGAAAAAATGAATGAGTGATTCTTGGTTATGCATGTTTCGTGGTTAGTTGCTGCACACAATGACAAGTTTAGTACAAAATCAGTTTTTGAACTAATGGTAAGGAATTTTTGAAAAGTGAAAGAGGTTTTTGTTCACCACATACTAGATAACAAAAACCTCCTTCATTTTATGCACAAGTGTTACTATGTGGGAGATATACAATGATATTTGGAGCCTACAGTAAAACAAAGCAAATTTTTCATATTTTCTACTGTTTTAGTCATTTTAGTGCGGAGCCATTTTACAACAGATGGAAAGTAATTTTGCAAAACCCAAGCAGGTTTTTGTTAAGCACGATCCATATAACAAAAAAATCTTTTAGTTTATTCACAGGTCTCATGGATTGGGATATGTGACTAGATCTTTACAGCTCATTTTCACATAATTAAAGTTTTAATGATTTTCTGTTTTAGAGATGATTTTGTGGAACAGATTGCGAGCTACTGGAAACGAATTTCCCAAATTTGAGAGAGGTGTTTCTCCAGCATGACCTTATCTACAAAAAACTTTCATTTTTGTAACATATGTTATGGTTTGGGAGATATGAGTTCATATTCAGCACTTATTTTCAGAAATTCGGCCCAAATTTAATTTAACTAATTATATTTTGAAGAAAATGGTTGAGCTCAATCCCTTAGTACAAGGATGAGAAAATGTATATATTTTATGAATTTCATAGTGTAGGGGTTGATTTTGGTAGAAGGTTGGACTCTTGGGAATAGCTTGATACACTATTGTACATATTTTATCTGCATTTTTGGCAAAGGAAAGACCAGGGTTTTGCAGCACTTTTTGGGATTCATGTGGCTTTATGTGTTGATGGTGTGCTTGTTTCAGTATTTGTAAGTTGATTATGTGCATAAATTTCCTTCTCTTACCTTCTGCAATTGAACAAATGAAGTGTTAAGGTAGAATCCATAATTTGCTATGCTCTGCCTTTAAGTTTGTTTAATTTTCCATGTTTTCGTCTGTTTATGGAGAATCCTTGAAAGTTTCTTGCTCTCCTTAACCCCTCACCAATCAGATCTATCCATTCAATCTCTTTAAAAGAATCAAAACAATCGCCTATCTTGCCCCAAGCAGACCTCTACAAAAATTGTGCCTCATCCCCGCACCCAAAATTGCCTTTCCCTTGAATTCAACAAATTTTCAAAAAAACAATTTCAAACTCCTTGTACTTGATACTTAGCCTAAAATTAGTTATCAAATTAGTCATCTCGACCTTATTGATCACCTTTTTCCGAGATTGACTCAGAGAGAGCCCTCTCCTGTCCTCGTAGGGCTAGCTACGAGGCTGAGCGTGGTTTGATGTAGCCTCGAGTTTTACCTTATTTAAGCCTAAGGTAGATTTGAGCGCTAACATAGCTGCTTAAGGTAGGTTTCATATACCCCATTCCTTTAACTAAGTGGGTCTCTAATCCAGTCCATTTAGACAAAACGTAAGAAGTGATTCATGTATGCATTGACTTTAGGGACCTAAATAAGGCTTGTCCTAAGGAAAATTACCCCACACCCTTTATTGATCAGATTATTGATGAATGTACGGGTAATGAGATTTTTTCGTTTATGCACGGATTCTCTGGTTATAATCAAATTAGTATCCATCCAAAAGATCAACACAATGCAACTTTGATTTGTCCTTGGGGTACATTTGCGTACAAAAATATGCAGTTTGGCCTAATAAATGCTAGAGCTACTTTTCAGCGGGCCATGTCATATGCTTTTCACGACATCAAGCACATTATCGAAGCATATCTAGATGATTTAGCTGCTCGTTCTTGAAAGAGAATTGATCATCCTAAACATCTTTAGTTGATTTTTGAACGATGTCATTTTTATAAAATTCGATTGAATTCGAATAAGTGCATTTTCGCGCTCACATCCTATTGATTGTTGGGATTCATCATCTAAACAGAGGGGATTCATGTAGATCCCTTCAAGGTTGAGGCAATACTTTAGTTGTCTCCCCCATCCTCTATACGTCAACTTGAGAGTCTCCAAGGAAAAGAAAATTTCTTGAGGAGATTTATAGCCAATTATGCCAAGATCACAAAAGGATTTATGCAATTGCTTATGAAAGGAGCCCCATTTTTATGGGATGATTTCATGCAACGATCTTTTGATGATTTGAAAAAGCATTAACCTCTGCTCCTTTGTTGAGTCCACCTGATTATAGCAGAGATTTCCACTTGTATCTCGCTACAACATAATCAACTATTGGTATGGTTCTATTTCAGGAAGATGATGCCTTGTGTGAGCATGTAATCTATTATCAAAGCCGAGGCTTGGTTGGTCCTCAAACGTGCTATTCTCCCATTGAGAAATTAGCTTTGGCAATTGTTCATGCTATCCAGTGACTTAGACATTACATTCTACTTCGAAAAACTTTCATCTTAGCAATCGTCAATCCATTTCAGTTTGTTCTCAGTAGGTGATTGATTGGGGGGAAATATAATAGATGGATTGTCATTTTACAATAATTCAACCTCGAATTCATGTTGGCTAAATCTAAGAAATCTTTAGTATTTGCAGAGTTGATCTCAGAGCTGCCTTGTGAGGAAGAAATTGTTCATGAAGAAAATTTTCCTGATGAACATCTATTTCTTATTTCCTCATAAGATCCTTGGTATGGAGATATCATTATATATCTCCATACTTCGAAGTTTCCGCTTGCTTTTTCCAAGGACGAGCTTAGAATATTGTGTCACCTCGCTAAAAATTATATTATTATAGGTGACACTTTATATCGTCGCGGGATTGATTCAATCCTTAGATGTTGTTTAACCTTGGAATAATATGAGTTGGTGCTTAATGATTGCCACAGTGGAGCTTGTGGTGGTCATATATTTGGGCTTGCTGTAGCACAAAAATATTGCGAGCAAACTAATTTTGGCCTTCGATCTTCAAAGATTGTATTGAAGCAGTCAAGGGATGCCATCCTTTTCAGGTTTATACTCGGAAAATGCACACACATCAAGCTCTTCTTTTCCCGGTGATCATTGTCGTTCCTTTCACAAAGTGGGGCATTTATTTTACTGCTTGCAATCTACCTTCGGCATCAAATCACAAGTATATCATCATGGCCATAGACTAATTTACTAAGTGGGCTAAGGTTATGCCTACTTTCACGAATGACAGTGAAATAATGACCTTGTTTCTCTTCAATCAAGCTATTTCCCAGTTTGGTATTCTTAAAGAGATTGTTACTAACCATGGCAGTCATTTCCAAAATAAATTGATGTCTGAATTGGCTTTCAAGTTGGGTTTCTAGCAGGATAATTCATCTTCGTATTATCCTCAGGCCAATGGGCAGGTCAAAGCCATCAACAAATCCCTTAAAATCATCCTGTAAAGGATGATTAACAAAGCTAGATCCAATTGCCACATCATGTTATATTCATCACTTTGGGCATACCGAATGTTAGTTAAGATTGCCACTAGTTTTACTCCCTTTTAACTAGTTTATGGGTTGAAATCTATTTTTCCTGTAGAATGTGAAATTCATTCCCTTAAATTGGTTTCTGAAATTCTTCCCAAGACTTCTAGTCTCGAAGACGCCTCGTTCATTTGGAACATCTAGATGAGCGGCATCGAGATTCTTCCACAATAAACAAAGCTCATAAAAAGAGGGTAAAAACTCGATACGATAAAATTGTCCATCCTAGAAATTTTTCTGAAGGTGACCTTGTCTTGGTCTATGATCAAGACAAAGATGTCATGGTGGTACGCAAGTTTAAGTCTATGTGGTAGGGTCCCTTCGTTGTCAAGCAAGTTTTGAAATAAGGATCCTATGAATTGATTGATTTTGAAGGAAGCAAATTGGCAGAGCCAAGAAATGGGCTCTACCTTAAGAAATACTTTTCTTAGGCTTCAGCCGAGCATTTACTTGTTTGTATATATTGTATGATTGTACATATCTATCTATCGGTTTTAGTGAAGTCAATATTTTTTTATTTTCTCTGGCAGGTATTGATGGACGATTTTATATATCTAGGGTTTGCCGATGGTGCCAGTAGACACACCTGAAACCTTGCTTCTGTGGCTTGGGTGATTTATTATCCATCTGGCTAGTTGATGGTTTCGAGAGGAGTATGTATCGGTCCCACTTCAAATAATATTTTCGAATATACTATTGTTATTAACTTTTTTTTTTTTTTTGAAAGGTTCGGTTGCTATGTGTTATATTGAAAAAAAAACAGGGATTTCAAATCCTCTAGTACATAATATGCGCTGACTGAAGGAAAACAAAGGGTTTACAAAAAGAGGCACCCCTTTGTTCCTTAGCTTGCTAGTTTTGCTACTGTTTATAACGGAGTTACTATAGATTGTAACAAATGAGAATAACAAAAAGGTACATTTGTAGTTCATTCAGTCAATCAGGATGTGTTGGATGTGTCTAGCCGTTGATTCCTCCGACTGGTCATCTTTAGCTTCTTGTTTGACACTGGAGGAGCTGGTGGCGATGGCGCTTTTCTTTTCCATCATGAATTTCAAAATGGAGATTGATTCTTCGGCGTGGGTGCAGCGGTTGAGGAGCTGCCTGAATTGCTCTTGGAGGGAAGCTACCTTGTGCATGAACAGCTGGATTTCTACTTTATATTTTTCAGTGTTAATGCGGTCCTGTTCAAAGATTCTTCTGCTCTGCTCATCAAGACGCCTGTCGTGCTCTTCCAATCTTGCGTCCAATAATTTCTGCTTGTCATCTAGGATTGATTGCTGAGTCCTTATTTCTTCCAACTCAGCCTGCAGGTCAGCACAGTGAAAACAATCCTCACTGCGCGCCATTGAAGAGGGAAAGATTCGTAGAGGAGGGTAGATGACAACAGAGGCGCGGTGAGCAGAAGAATTTTGAACGTTACCGAGTGCTCTGTCTTGATCGCAGATTCTGAGTATGCTGGCAGAGGGGAAGGGAGTTCCCGCTTTCGGAGGGACCGTTACAGATGGGAAATTAGGAGGGGACTCACAGCCTAGAACCAGTGAAAAATAGTCCCGAGGGCGGAAGAGGGAGAAGCGGTCAGGACAGAAGGGGATATCAGAGGAGAAGGCGGTGAAGAGGAGAGGGGATGGAGTTAAGGAGAAGGAGGAGAGCTCGCTGAACAAAGCCGAGAGGCGGGAGATGGAAGAAGGATTGAGAAAGAGGCGGGTCGAGAGGGGAAGAACGGAGAGAGCCGGAATGAAACGAAGAGGGGAAGGCACTGAATGTGCAGGTGAGGGAGCTGCAAGACGGGACGCCTTGGTGAGCCGAACTTGCACGAACCTGTAAATCACAGTAACAAATGTTAGTATAATACTGAGCTGAATGTAGGGAAGCGATACCAGAGAGATGATCCTCCTGGGGCTCTGAGGAAGAATGTTTTCTCCAAACAATAGATGCAGCACAGTCTCCTAATCACGATGGGTGATGCTTTGGTTGCTGATAGCTTCAATTATAGAGTGGAGTTGACAGTGAGTAGATTTCCAACCAGGAGTTGGGGTCACGAGAATGGTGAAGGTCTGCCCCAAATCTCTCAGGCGATCTTCTTTAGCTGTGTCTTTAAGCTTGTTTCCGGTGCTGATATGAATTTTTTCCCCTTTTGTCAGGTGATTACCTCAATCGAGGATCGGATTTGGCTGGCTGTGCATACTGTATTCTCTACAGTTTGTCCTGCGCCTGTGTAGACCATGCCCTTCGCACACTTGGTTGACCGAGCGAATCTAGGCAATACTTTGAGTGTTCTGAGTCATGGCAGGGGTTGAAAACTTTCTCTGTTATTGTGCCTTAACGTTCCTTCCTGCTTTCCTATTGCAGCATTCGCTCTCTTGTCTGCTTCCGTGTTGAGCGTGCAAAGAATGTGATAGAACTTGATGTGCTCAAAGTGAATGAGTAGGAGCTTAATGCGCTTGATGTGTTGATGGAGATTACTGTTGGGGGATCGCTGATTGCAGGTCATAAGGCGAATAATGATTGCAGAGTCCCCAAAAACTAATGCCCTTTTGATGCCCATACTTTTTAATTGCATTAGTCCTTGATATAAGGCTAATGCCTCTGCATTATTGTTTGTTTTTCTTCCCAGGCTCCATTCATAGCTGCAGATGTTGACCCCAGACTCGTTGAGTATAACTCCTCCCGCTCCTGCTTGGCCTGGGTTTGACTTTGAAGCTCCATCAAAGTATAATGTTGAGCAGTTACTACTCTGAATCCACATCTTGTAATCCTGAGTGGATAGTCTAATTTCCCACTCCCTAACTTGTGCTTGCAGTTGTCTGGCAGTTTTCTGAGTGTCCTGATGTTGTCCTGGCCAGTCCAATATGTGTCTTATAACTGATCTTTCTTCCACTGAGTAATCTGCTGCTTGGATTTTTCCTTTGTACTTTGCTACGATTGCCTCTTGTGCCAAGGTGTGGGCTTTATTGCACGTTGTTTGAACATTGCTTTCTTTGTTTTGGAAGATATTTTTGTTTCTTGTAAGCCAAATTCTCCAAAGAAGATTATGGGGAAGGATAGCCCAGACTCTTTTAACAATCTTGCTCCTCTTGTCATTCCATGGGCAGTTCTTTTTCCATTCGTATATTGTCTCTGGAATGTTCTGATTGGGATGCCAATTTATATTGCCCAATGATGACAAATTGTTCCAGCATCTCTTGGCGAAGGGACAGTCAAGGAACAAGTGATGAATTGTCTCCTCTGCTAGGTAGCAGTTGGGACATCTGGATGGACCGTTGATCCCTCTCTTCCTCAAGTTTTCAACTGTGAGGACTTTGCCTTTTAGCAGCAGCCAGGTGAAGAATTTGATTTTGGGGATGGCCTCAGATTTCCAAATTAAACGCCAATGGTTCCAAATGGGGATCTGATAAGTACTATTGCAGATATAGTGATGCCCAGACTTGATGGTGTAACTTGAACCCGTGGGGTCCCATCGGAGTCCGTCTGCTGCTCCTTTTTTTATGGGGGCTCTATTCTGGAGATTATCTTGCAGGGCTTTGAGGCTTGCTTCTAGAGCTGAAGGAGTACCTGGGAATTCCCAATTGGTCCAGGCACCTGTGTCCGCATCCCATTTCGATATTTGATCTAGCCTCTAGATGCCTTTGCAATTGAGGTGATGAATGATGGGGATAGCTTCTTCGATAGTATTTAGAGGCTGAAGACCCATTATCTTATCAGTGGCGTAGTTAATGCTGTGCCCTCCTCCAGGGATCTTTGAGGTATTTTGTTTGAGGAGAGGGATTTCTTTCTTGTAGAGGTGCCAAATTTTAGTGGAGTCTCTGTTGGGAATGTCATTTTCAAGAAGTCTTTGTCTAGTGTCATTGAGATATTTTCTTTCTATGACCTGTTTCCACCAAGCTTTTGGCTCATTGATTAACCTCCAGGCCATTTTGATCCCAAATGCCAAATTTAGGATTTTGGGAGCCCTTATTCCCAAACCACCTCTGTCCTGAGATTGGATTACACTTTTCCAGCTGACCAAATTAAATCTATTTTTTTCTTTTTTACCTCCTTGCCATAAGAAGTTCCGGAGGGCGACTTCCAGCTTATGATGAAAAATAGTTGGAGCTTGATAAAGAGTAAATCTATATAGGGGTAAGGAGGATATACCTGATTTGAGAAGAATTATCCTGCCTGCTGGATTGAGCCATTGAGTTCCCCATTGCTGTACCTTCCTCTTGACTTTGTCTATGATTTCATTCCAAGTTGCTGCTTTTAATGGTCCCAGACTGACCGGCATCCCAAGATAGATAAAGTGGTCCCAATTTGCCTTATAGGCAACTCCAAAGATGTTGGCAATGTTGTGGGCAGTGTGGTTGGAAATGTTCCAGCCATAGATGCAACTTTTGTGGAAGTTGACCGCTCCCCCTGAATACTCCATAAATTGATCGAGGAGAGTCTTAAAGCGCCTTGCAATGGTAGTGGAAGCTCCTCCAATCAAGAGAGTATCGTCAGCAAATTGGGAGTGGTTGATATTCTTGACTCCATTCCCGAATTTGATGCCAGAGATGAGGCCAACTCTTCTATTATAATCTAGAGCACTGCTGAAGGATTCAGCCATAAGTATGAAAAGATAAGGAGAGAGAGGGCAGCCTTGCCTTAATCCTCTGGTGGATTGGAAGGCTTCACAAGGGCGCCCATTGATTAGAGGCGAGATCCAGGGTCCTGATATGCAGGCGGCAATGGTGCTGATAAAGGCATAATTGAATCCCATTTTCCTCAAGACAGCGAACAAGAAGGAGTGTCTTACTCGATCAAAGGCGTTGGCTAAGTCAAGCTTGAGGACGAAGCCTTTCTCTTGCCTAGAGGTGCTGGAATGAATGGCTTCTTGAACCAAAGTGATTGTATCATGGATTTGCCTATTTGATAGGAAGCCCCCTTGATTCTCAGATATAAGGGAAGGAAGGAGGGGCTGGAGTCTAGTGGCTATGATTTTCGTAAAAATCTTATATGAGGAATTACACAGAGATATTGGTCGAAACCTTGAGAAGGAAGTGGGTCGATTTTCCTTGGGAATGAGGGCAAGGAAAGTTGAGTTTGTGAAACCCCCCATTTTCCCTTTTCTTTGAATTCCTCTCAACATCTTTACAAAGTCTTTTCTTATCAGTTGCCAATGGTCCCTGTAAAAATTGATTGGGAAACCATCTGGGCCCGGAGACTTGTCCGGTTGCAGGGTCCAGATAGCTTTCCTGATTTCCTCTTCTGTTATTTCTCGATTTAGACTGTCGTTCACCTCTTGAGAAATACCTTTCGGAAGATGTTGCAGCAGCTCAGAGTAGTCGGCTTCGTCTTGGTTTTCGGTCAGGAGACTTTTGAAGTGAAGGGAGGCAGCTCTCTTGATGGATTCCTGATTGTTATGTTGGCTGCCTTCGTTGTCAATAATGGCATTTACATTGTTCCTTACCTTCCTAACTGTGGCTTGCTTATGGAAATAAGCAGTGTTTTTATCTCCTTCTTTTAGCCATAGTTGTCTTGATTTAAACCTCCACTTTGTTTCTTCCGCTCTCTTGATGTGAATTAGCTGCCCCTGTATTTCCCATTCCTTGTTTTTCAGCTGGTGGGTAAGCCCTTGATCTTCAATTTGTTTTTGGACTTCCTCCAAGTCTTGCTGTATTTTTTTTTTAATTTTTTCTGGCTCTTGATAGCTGACTTTTGCCCATTCTTTGAGAGCTTTTCTGGTGTTTCTGATTTTAGTTTCCCATATATGGCTAGGAGAGCCTTCTACATGGTGTTTCCAGGTGGATTCTATGATGGTTTCAGCCTCTCCGTTGTTTCTCCACAGCGGATTGTACCTGAACGGGATTGGTCCCAGCTGAGAGTGAGAATCCATCGTAAGGAGGATGGGGAAGTGGTCTGAGGCCGTGGTGCTGAGAATTTTCGTGTGACCCGCAGCAAAGGAGGAAAGGAGAGAAATGTTGACCAGAATTCTTTCCAAACGCTCCATGATATTGCCTGGTCCCAACCTTCTATTATTCCAGGTGTATTTTCGATTTTTTGGGATAATATCAATCAATTCATGATCAGACATTATTTCTTCCAGCTGACTTCTGAAGGGGTCATGGGTGAAATTACTCCCTCTTTTCTCGTTCGCATGGAGAACTAAGTTAAAGTCTCCAGTAAGAATGATATTTGGATTCTGCTCATTGTCTATATTTTCTTTCAGATCTTTCCAGCACTGTTCCTTTTCTCGGTAATGATTAGGGATATAGACATTGTAAATAATGAGGTCACAGCTCTCCTCTTTGCTACTTATATTAGTCTTCAACCAGTTTTGGTTGAGGATGGATGACTTACAATCCCAGTGTTGATTATTCCACATGGTAGTGATTCCTCCAGATGCTCCTCTGGAGTTGCTGTTGGCCCCTGAGAAGTTTTTTTGGGCATCTACAATTTTCTGCATTTCATGTTGACTTTGTTTGGTTTCTTGAATCAACAAGATTTTAGGTCTTTCATTTTGGAGAAGGTCTCTTAAGGCAGTTGTTTTGGAGGGGTGCCCCATGCCCCTGCTGTTCCAGGATAAGAGCTTCATCATGGTGCATTCAAGCGAGGAGGTGCTCGCCTCTTGTGGTCTTTTCCTGCTGCTTCTTTTTCTTGGTGTCCTGTCATGAAGGATTCCATAGCGGTTTGGATTCCAAGGGCAATGTCCTTTTGAGTGTTTTCTTCCCGGTGCTGTTTGGCAGACTTCCTTCCTGGTCCCAGCTTCTTATGGATATCACTTGAAGTTCCAATATCTTTTGAAGAGCTTCTGGTGGTTCTAGGAGGGGGAGGGTCGGAGGAAGGCTGGGAGAGGATCGAAGTGATCAAGGGAGGATCAGACAATTCAAAGGAGGGCTGGTCAGAAGGGGGATCATCATAGGCTAGAATGATGAAAGGATTGGAGCATGAGGGAAAGGGAGGATCTTGGGATGGGCCCGAGGTTTTGGGAGAAGGAGAAATGGGGCGGTGGGAGGAAGGGCCCGGCTGATCAGATGTTGATTCAGGTTTGGATGGCTGAGATGCTTTCTTTTTTTTCACAGTTTCCTATTGTCCTCCTTGATCTTCAGTTTCCAAGTTGGTTACTTTAGTGCATCTATTAGAAAAATGACCGTATTCATGACATACCTTGCATTTAAAGGGTATTTGCTCGTAATCTAGCTACTGAATGTAGCTCCATTCATCCGCCTTCAGCTTGATGGCTTCCGGCAGTCCTTTCCCGAGGTCCACTTCTACGCAGATTCTGGCACAGGCTTGCATGTTGTCTTTGGGCTCACTTCTGTCAATGTATTTTCCTACCGCGTTCCCGATTGCTTTTACCGATTCATCTCCCCAACAATGCAGGGGCAGATGAGGAAGACGGACCCATACTGGAACTGCATTGGGGATGTCTAGCTCAGGATCGAAGTCAGGGGTCCACTTGTTGAGATATAGCCCACGGGAGTCCATGAAATAGGGCCCATTTCTGAATATCAGATCCTTATCTGCTTTGGTTTCAAAATGAAAGGTATAGTAACCTTTGCCACAGAAGCGAATGGAGATCTTTCCTTGGATTTTATCGGACCAATTCCTTTCCACCCATCTTTGGACTGTTCTTGGAGAAGGCCATAAGCCTGTAAACTGTCCTATGAGTCCTTTCTCTGCTAATGATAGAGCTGCCATTCGAGGAAGTGATGGAGGCAACTGAACTTCTTGGAGGATGTCCAGTTTCTTAACAAATTTTGAAGTTGTTGGTTTGGGCCTGGCAGGGGGAAGAGACTTTACCAGTTCTGAAAAGGCCTTCTCCACATCCCCTTGGGATGGATCTGACTGGGCCATGGCTGAAGCCAGGGCCCGAAATGCAGGCCTCGCAGCCGAGGCCGAGGCGGCGGCACAGCAGCTGCTCGCAGGTCTCCTAGGTCTTCACGCTTCAGCTCCACTCCGCTCTGCGCGATCTTTTTTTTTATGATTCCTTGTTATTAACTTACTATCTGAGGCTATCTCTTAATATTTATTTGTTAGTAGTTTATTTGGATTCACAACTAGTGGTATCTCAACTGAATAACATCTATCAGGTACGATATCCTTATTTGTATCACAAATTTCTGAGAGTGTGCTTATTGCAAAGTTCATTTGTTTACATCACACTTGTTCACATTCCATGATCAGAAAATTCCTTAGCAGATTCTATTGCTAATCAAGCATTGGATTGGCATATAAATCATTCATCACATTAAAACATAAAAAATAATCGAAGTATCATCTGTATATAAGATCATCATAACACTATCTATATATAGATATAATTTTTGTGTCCAAACTAATATACAAAATCGAGACAAAATTCCCTACAAAATTTGGGCTTATGCCCATCATCATGTATAATCACAAAAAGATATGATCATCTATTTAATGATCCTACTCAGGATGAGCAGCTAGAAATAAAACGACGACATTGGCCACCCGCTGAAATAGTCACATCTAGTCCCATGGTACTCCTACCACGCACCGCTGCATATCCTCTGGTAAGTCCTCTATGGCCACCGTGGGTACTTGGTGAGTCAATCTTACCAATTTTTTTTGGACTGCATGGAGGACTCTCTGAGTCTCAGCTGCAGCCTCTTTGACATCTCTTCCACGACGTCTATGTCAAGGAAGTCCATCAGGTCTCACTGGTCCCACATCTGAAACATGAGAAATAATTTAAGTGTCTCGTCTCATCAAAAAGATTTTTAATTCATTTTATAGAAAATCCAAAAAAATCTTAAAAATAAAAAATCATTTATACCTATGGCACCCCATGCTGCGTCTGGTGGCAATACTAGATCTGGATCTCCTCGGAAAAAATTGTCTTCAACTGCAATGACTCTTTGTTACCACCAAAGGAAAAAATCGTCATCAAAAGTCATCCTAGGGACCTCACCGTCCCCTAGTCATTTCATCAAGTCAACCCACTTGCCTGTTCATGGATCTCTCGGGCTACTGATGGTAGATAATACCTTGGGATGAAGCCTGAGTACTCTCTCAAAAAATAAGGAACGTAAGATAGTTTCATATCCAAAATTCTTCGTCTGACCCTTCTGAATGGAAGTGAGTTGTTTCTTCATGTTGGTTAGTAGAGGTGTACACCAATAAAATCCTGTAGTGAGGCAATCCACTGCAAGGCTCATGGAAACACGTGAAGCCTAATTTAGAGTTGCAGAACCATTTACCTTGGCTATGGTAAATAGTAAGATCCTCAATGATAAACACTCTACATATTTGATCGGAATTTGATTTCCAACCTTTTTGGGGTTGCCACAAGAGTATATACGGATGTAGTCTTCTACACTGATACTACCTCTCGTCCTGCCAGTTGAGTGCACTCTCTCCCCCCTTCGAGAAAGACCTTTAATGAAATAAATGTCTTCTATCTCGATCCTTAGGGGCATTTGATCAATCACGAATGCATCTTCTTTTGAACTCCAGTAGTGAATTAGCAGCTCAAGCAATTGAGTATTCACCTTCATGTTTGGCATTTTGAAAAATTTTAATAAACCACATCCTCTCAAAGCATCTAATGCGTTTTGATCCTCCATCACTTGGTTATCAATGGCACTATGCTCTATTTCACACCATGTAATTGTTATCCTACAAAAAAAGATGTTTCATATTATTAAATCCATGTTTAAAATTTTAAACTCATGCACACGCGGGTTCATTTTTTACACAGTCACGTATATGGCCTTCATATACGTGGGTTACCTGTATCCAACCCACATGTATGTAGAGTAAAAATTTTAAAAATAATTTATTACGGTCAATTTTATGAAAAACATCTAAAAAGCATAAAAAAATTATAACAAATATGATTAGAGGGTTAGCTGGAAGATTTGAAGCAATTTGAACAGTGAAATTTAACGAAGAAATCTTGCTTGAGTTTTTCTCCACAACTCCTTGCTCAAAACACAAATGAGAAAATTGTGAGTCCAAAAGTCCTTATATAAGTTGAAAAATGAAAATTATTTTTTCTAAAGTTGGTTTTTATTTTATGGACCTTTTGAACTTTTGGTTTGGAGTGTTGGGAATGGGTTGTTTTTACAAGATATTTTCGAGACATTTTTGAGAAATTGCTTCGGTCCCATGACTGCAGATCTGTCATGGCAGGTATCACTTTCTTACTTGCATATAGGTTAGGGAATATCACTTTCCGTTGCATTTTTCATACTAGATTCCATATTGCGATATTTTTTACCATACGGTCAACCGCATCATGTCTTGATTCAAAAACCATTTTCACTCGCCAAGTTATAAATCATGATATGATGGTAGAGGCAACCTTTACATGGGAATCTTAGTTAGATCCTCACTGACATATGTTCCCATGCTACTATATTGAGTAGGCTCGGGAGTCCTCTTTAGTCCCACCATGACTTGTGCGTTGGAGACTTATTCTCTTTCTGCTTCGCTATTTTCTGGCTTTATACCCTAGAGGCTCCTTTGTGTTGGGTTGTATTGCCACATTGCATGTTGACCATTTGCATCTTTTGGTCTTGAGCTGGCTTCAATTGGACTCGTGTTTAAGCCACCTTTTGACCATATATTTTGCGAAATCAACCTTGCAATCGCTTAGCCTCTGCAACTTGACATCCCCTTTTACCCGTGTAAAGAACATTCCTTTGAGTGTCATTGACTAGTTCCACCACCTTGCATTGAGCATAGGAATGTTCCCCTCCCAGGAACTAGAGCATCTGCTTTTTCGACACTTGTTCTTTCCATTGTACTATAGCATTATTTTATTCTTTTTCAGGCTTAATAAATATGAAAAAAAAAAATTATATATCCCAAAAAGAGCGGGAACGGGACATTATTTCCATATTTGATGGCAGCTAAAGTCAGTTGTGTCGCCCTTGAACAAAGCACTAAAAAAAGAAGTCTTTCCTCCATTGGGATGGGTTTTAGTTTGACTTAGGAGAGCCTTAACCTTATTATTGAGTCAGTACTCCTACGATTGGTTATCTCTTCCAAACATATGGAGAGTTTTCTTATGCCTCCTGCATGACAAACTTATATAAAGTTATCATAGGCTTCCATGTACTCACAGTTGAGTCGTGCTTTTCAAGGGAAGTAAACCCGAGTCAGTGTCTCTGCGGTGTCTCTTGACCTATTTTTCAGTCAGCCATCCCTAGTTGTCAAAGTCATGTTCGTTATCACATCAACTATTTGGTCATTTTTTCATGCTGGTTTGAGAAGGTCTCCATTGACTTCTTACTGGCAAGTCTTTCTCTTATTGACTACGACAAATTACTTTGAGAGCATATCTAGAGCCACACCCTGTCCCTATTTTCATTATTGATATGTCACCTTGTGCTCAACATTAATCAATATGATGGGTCTTCGACTGAGTGGTTTCCCTTGTGTTTGACATCAGATTTCATTATGACACATTGGGATTCGTGCAATTTTTTTGTTTCCATTTGACCCTATTGGTGGATTCCTCGCCTCTATGTCAGCTTTCATTATTGGTTGCTTCATAGGGTTTCTATCGTGTGCTAGCTACATCTTGTGTACTTTGGAAATGTGCTTCAGTTGGGTTACTACATATTTATTCATCTGATTCCTTCCACATTATTGGCCTATGTGTTACACTCGCGTTAGATTGATGAAGGATGCCTTAATGCCTTCCTTCTAGCAAATCCTTTCCCATTAACTTCAACTCATTGCTCTGGGAACGAGATCTAGAGTCCATTCGGGAGTACCTTAGGGTTTGCAGTCATTAGTGGCAGAGTCCTTCAATATCAACAGTGGGAAAACATCATTGTCTCTTGATTGATAGATTCTTCCAAGTGTTTGACTACAACTCATTTATTCGCACTAGTTAGATTTTATTGGGTACCTTGGCTCTCATCATCATTATCGGTGAGTAGTCTCATGTTTGTTAATGGTATACATCAATGATTGGTAATCAAACGATTTCTCACATGGTCGACTTCAGACCATTTATTCCCATTGTGTAGAAATGTACCATGACGGTCAGTGAAGACCTCAAGTTTGCATCAACATTTCTTGGTTCACTTGTCAGTTGCTCATGTTTCTACTAGTTGACACCATCCACCTTATATGTTGCAGTTCCTTACAGCAGCATCCCATATGTTGGCACCCAAGTTGTAGTGTAGTACCATTTATTCCACCATTTGACTTGGTACTTTTTGGATCAGATTTATGACTTCAGTGATCAATTTCGTACTTCAACATCACTAACCAGTTCTTTATATGTGATATTCAAACATGTACTTATTTGCATATGATCGGTGATCCATTATGTATTTTCAGTTCCTTTTATTGGATCCCCTTTTGTACCTGACATGTGGACATGCTTAAGTATCTCTAAGCATGGGTATGCCCACTTTAGACAACAATTTCTTTCTGATCTCTTTCACTGGCTTGTCAGGCTAAATTCTGGTGAACTCCTCCTCAGTCTCGACATGATTACTTCTATACACTTAATACATTTCGGCCATCATGTACCCCTTCTAACCTCATATATTAGGGGTCATCTGTTATAGCACCATTTTCCACTCTTGGTAGATCTGATGCTTTGGCTATGGCCTAGGGAAACCCTTCCTTTCCAGACTTGGTCCCAAAATCTAAAAAACTGTGTTTTATTTCCTATACTCTACTTTGCACTGTGTTTTTTTTCTCCTTGGAAAAATCATAATTTCCATTGTGTGAAAGAAAATTACATGTTGTATATGCATAATGCATATCCTGTAAGAGACGCAGAATGCTTGTCGAAAAAAAAGATAAACCAGTGTAACAAAATTGGTGCCTTATATCCACGCAGGGAGGCACAGATCGTTGATGAAGATCAACAAAATTAAACAAAATTACTCTAGCATAGAGAGTGCATGACTGTTATATATACATTTGATAATTTAAAAACATGTATGAATATTTACGAATGGTAGCAAAAGATACATATAACCAAGCTCCCTCTGAGCCATCTTGTCTGTTATGTCCATAAACAATCGATGGTAAAACTGGTAATGAGAGCCATCCCTTTATTCCTGAATCATCCAAGTGCCGAGAGGCCTAACCACAGCTTCTTTGGATAATAGATCGATAGCTTAATTTTGTTCCCTGTAAATATGATGGCATATAAATGAGTCAAAATGAGTGATAAGTCGTTATGCCTCATCCAAGATATGTCTCAGTGAATATGCAGTACAATTTGATGTTTTATTTATCCAATCACATACAACTTTTGAGTCGCCAAACAATTGTAGATCTGTACAGTGTTTTTCCAAAGTGAATTGTATGAGGAATTTAGTTGTGATTATTTCAATGTAATTGTTTGTGCCTCTTCCCAGACCCATTTGTAATTTAAAGTAGTGGGATTCAGATAGGTACAAGATGGCACCTCCCCCACAACCAGCCTCCTGTGCTGATCCATCAAAAAAATCCCAAGCAAGTAGATGGTTTATGGATTCTGGGAAAATGGTACAGGGTTGAGGGATATCCTCATCATCAGGGATGATGTTATAGTTAGTCAGAATGAGATCGGAGATGAAGGGCTAATGAGGGGTAATGTTCTGAAAGATGAGCTTATTGCAAGCTATCCAGATTGCCTAGCAGATAAGGAGGGAAAATTTCTAGATTTAGTTGGGTCTACTCTAGTCCACCAAGAAGACAATGCCTCCTTGATAGTCAATCCCTACCATCTGATATGGGAGGAAAAGGTCGATAAGGTCGAGCTCCAGAGATCCTTTGTGGCCTGACATTCGAGAAAAAGGTGGTCAATAGATCCATTGTTGTTCTTGCACAAGCAGTAGCAAAATGGACCATGCTAGGCTCGCTTAAGGAGGTTATCGCCTATGGGGATCGCACTTTTAAGAATTGTCCACATGAAAAGTTGGGTCCTGGGGGGCACTTTGAGCTTCCACAAGTGTTTCCACCAGTGCTCGATGGCTTGTGGTTGGTGTGCCTCAACTAATACAAGATAACCCTCCTTTGGAGAGTATTTTCCTGACTTTGTGTGCGCCCAAATTATCTCGTCCTCCCCTTCAAAAATTGTAATGTGTGCTTCTATTAAGGTCATTGTGTAGTCAGCCCATTGTTGTTCCCACTCCTGAGGAATGTGCATGATGCGAGTAAATTTCCAAGCTTATTGAAACATAGTGGTACGATCAAGGTAAGCAATATGACTAATGTGGGTGATGCTCATTGCAGTAAGCTAGTTTTTGAGCTCAATGGACAACCTGTGGGAATTCCCGCATCCAATCCAGGGATCCTCCCCTATCCACACAATGGTGCCAGATTATATTCTCCAAGGAAGGCCAGTTCTGATGATTGCCAGTGATTTTAGCACTGCCTTTCATATAATTGATATCCCTATGGTGTATCTTAGAGGTTGTCTTAGCCAATCCATCAAATTGAGAGGTGCAATGTATTTTAAGATGGCCACTCTTGTCCACAAGTTGCTTGAAGTGATGAGTGTTGGTCGCTTTAATTGCTTTCACAATTCAAGCTCCACATAAATTGTCAACCCGAGGAAGTCTTTTTATTTCAAAGATAGTCACGCACTGGATATGCTCAATTTCAAAAGCAGAAACAATGTTGTAGTAAAAGAAGAACACACAATTATTAATCTCACCAATCTACTGACTCACACTCTACTTAATCAAAGCTGAAGTCAATTAAGTTATAGTAGAAATAATTTCTCTGTTGCAGTTACAATCCAAACGAAGGAAGATCAATCTGCAAGGAAAGAAATCAATCAACCACAGCAGGAACAAGACCCTATTCCTTAGTTAGGAACTTCAACACCTGATGCCTGACACCTAATCACACTGTAGGAAAGGTAACTTCAAGAGATCAAGACCCTATTCCCATAAACAGGAACCTTCAGCACTTGTTCTCTTGTTTCTAATCACACTGCAGGCAAAGGAAAGCAATTAATGGGAGCAGGACCCTATTCCTTTATGCAGGAATCTTCAGCACCTGCCTCCCAACATCATTCATTCATATAATCAATAGAAATAGATTTCTCAACTTCCAAGAGTGAACGCATTCAATACATGCAGCGCTAAAGAAACAGAGTATTACTAAACTGTGTAACTAGTGTCCAACAACAGAATTAAAGTGAAGTGCAAACACACAAAGAATTAAACAATTTACAGGAACCAAAGGGTGAATCTTGTGAGGAAGGTGGGCCCTTTCCCTCTCACAAGATTCCACGTGGGAAAGAATTAAATTGGAACGCTCAAAGGAAGAATTTATTCATCTGTCAAAGTAACTGATACATTACAGATGGAGACTAGCTCCAGTTCTCACACAATATTCTCCTGTAGCTTTACAACAACCGACCTTCTCTAATGATGATGTCTCCTCTTTTTAAAGAGGAGACATCTTTTACAATTTACATGAGAGCGAATCTACGCTATCTCAAATCTGTTCTCTTTCCCAAAACAGGACTATTCTGTTCTTCCAAAAAAAAAGATACTGTTACAACAGAGACAACAAGAATGCTATCTTCAGGATAATCCAGGTAACCGTGTCTTCATGCTGTTGCTACTATTCCACAAAAAGTTCTTCCAGAATCGCAAATTACGCATGATGGAATTTGCGTGCTCGACGGCTGTTTCAGCAACTGAGTCAGCTGTTTCAGCAACGACCGCTTGTTCCTAATCAACGCATATAACTTATCTGCGATCTTTGGACTTGTGTTAGCAACGATACACTTCAATTAATGATAAAATATAAGAGTATTATGGAATTAAATGTTAAACAGATTAAACATATAATAAAGAAGAGGTTTTTATATACCTTGGGATAAAGTAGATGAAAACGATAATGGGATTCTTTCTAATCATGGTTATAAAAGTAGAATGGTGTCAAAGTATATAGCAAAAATGATACATAGTGGAGTCCTAACATCCCCCCCAGCTAAAAATGTTGCATGTCCTCAGGCAACCCCTAGTCTGAATCAGAGTCTGAGTACTGGAACTGAGCATGCAAATTACTCGAGCAGTAGCTGGAGAAGGTGGCATCTGTAGGAACTCTGAATCCTCTGTTGTTCTGCAAGTATTGCCATGCCAAGGCTTCATCTCTGTCAGTCAACTGGTAATGACACTGATATTTGTCTGAAGGCAGCCATAAAATTGGAAAATGGAAATGATACCCGATCCAGTTTACTCCACAATGTTGAATTCAACCAATGTAATTAGGAACCCTAGATAATGCAGCTTGAAGATTGTGAGGGTTAAAAGGGTGATAATCCTGTCTTTCTTTACATGACTGCTGCCAAAACATAACATTGGCCTTCAATGCAGCAGTACCCTTTACTCTAATGTGTTGTTGAAACTTAGAAAGTGTTGAAGCCTGTAATTGCTGCATATACCTATGCATTCCTGGCTTCTGTAAGAATTTATGATATTGTGCTATGAACATGGCTGGGCTTAAAGGCTCTAGTCTGATCCACAGGAGTTTATTCTCCTCATTATGACTGCTTGCAGTGAACGCAGTTTGCCAAGTGAGCTGGTTAGACAAAAATGAAACAAATGCCCTTATTTGTATATCTCCTGCAATTGGAATAAGATTAACTCTTCTATTGTCGGGAATGGCCTCATTATGAAGGTAGAGTTCGCACAGCAAATGCTGGTCACTCTCGGGGGCCTCATTAAAGGTCTCAAAAAATTTCTCTGAAGTCATTAACTCATATGGTCTGCCATTTTTTTATTGCTTTTAATTGAAAATAAACTAATCATTCAGAAAGAAAGAGAGAGTAGTTTACAGAGGGTTTGCGCGTAGCCATCAACTTCTGGACTAATGAAAACATCAAGGCCATCTTTTCCTTAGATTCCTTGGCTTCCTTTTTGGAGTCCTTGAGCTGTTGCATCATTTGATTCCAACTATCCCAGTTGGCATATACATGGTTCTGCCATTGTAACTTATGTTGGCGTAATATTATATCTTGTTCTTCAGCATATTGCTTCTTCCATTTGTTCATCTGTTCCAATTGATTCCATGGCAAGGTCTGTGTCTTGGCATCAGAAGTAGTGGGTTGGGACGTTGTTTGAATGGCTACACTGACTAACTTAGAACGAGATATCTGTGGTGATGCTTCTGTCTGAATGGCTGCATTAACCTGCAAAGGACGAGATATCTGAGGTTCGATTTCTTTTTCTTGCTTTATAGAGAGCCCTACTGGTTCTTGTGGAGCAGTAGGGCATCCCTCTTTTATTCCAGCTGATGTAGATGCCTCATATAATTGAATTTTAACTAGTTTGTAGCCTGCATCCTGGTAAATGTTGCCACACTCTTGGCACATGTATTCCTTGCATGGCTCCTTATTTTGCATTGAGGCTGTGTGTGCTAACGTATAGAGATTCAGTTCTCTATCAAAAGCCTCTCGAGCCATGGTTAGTTCATTCTTGTAAGCTTCCAATTCAGACTTCAGGAATTCATTCTCCTCCAATAGAGATGTCATAGTATGTAAACCTTGTGCGCTGGTTGACTCTGTTGGGGTAGTCTGTTGATGCACAGTCGTAGCTGGTTCTTGTGGGACTGCTACTGCTGATCTCCCACTATCGTCATGCTTGGTGTATTTTTGTACCACAGTGGTTGGTTCTTATGTTTCAGCCACTGGGTAAGTGACTGGTTCTTGTGTGACAGTCACTTCTTGAGCCATAAACAATGTCGTATTATCCCGGGGCACTGGTTCTTGTGTGGCAGTGCCTCCTGACGAGACGGGTTGGGGGGTTTGAGATGGGGATGAAGGTTTTAACAAAATAGTGGCAGGGTCAGGGGAAATGGAGGTGAGTCCTGTCTCAACAGTCATTTTCATTTTTCTTTTTGGTAGGAAGGCAGCAAAATCACTGCCTTTCCTTTTCTTTGAAGGGGAGGGTTCTTCTCTGGGGGAAGGGCTTTCAGAAGAAGTAAGAATTTGAAATCTAGCGCTTGTCCACCATCTGGAGACTGAGACTGTTGGGGTTCTCTTCTTTTTATAAGTGGGTGGGGAAGGGGGTGTTAGAGAGTCGTTACTAGGGACAGAAATAGTGGGGACAGTTGACTCTGCTAAGTGGGGCGATCTCGGGGTTGGGTCAACTGGGGAATATGGAATATCGTCCTACTGTCCTTCATAAGGAATTTCCGGAGTATCATGAGAACTTTCGGGTTGTTGGGACGTTTGAGCCTGCTGAGGAATTTCAGGCAGCTGGGGAACAGGGAGTGGGACATGCAGAGGGGGATTTTGCTTAGCAAAACCCCTCTATATCAACAACTGGCATAAACGGTGGTGGGTGAGGGATAACATTGGGAATTTAGAGCGTCTACAATAATAAGACATGTTTCTAATACAACCAAGCAGATAATAGGGGATATTAATCAATCGTCCATTTCTCAAATGATTCATCAAGACAAAATCGTGATTGTACACTACCTAGTAACACCCTTCACACGTTAAGTAGTGTTTGATGAACTCTGCCACCGATGTCCATGGTTGAGGAAGTGAGTGCAGACTAACCCCGCGGCCTCTGGGTTCCACTCACTCATCTGGACGAAGAAAATCTTGCTGCGCATTGAGGATAACCTGCTTTCTGCTGAACCAGCGAGTACCAATAGCTGGCAACCCTGATACCTGAACTATGTCCTCCTCTGTTACTGAAATGTGAACCCCTTGGACCACTGAAAAATCGCCTTGAAGGTTTTGTGCAAACTCTAAGACTTGTTCCTGGTCAAATTCACCCAATCTTTCAAAATATACTGTCCATCCCGCTTGTTGGAAAATCTGATAGACTTCGGGAAACAATTGAAGAAGATTTATGGAGTCGGGCTCATGTCTAACAGCCGACCCTCCCATGGATGTAGCTTTGAGTTATACGCAGAGGCACAGAACACAGTAAACACAGACCCTGATCGCGCTAGTTGTTGCAACAGAGGCTGCAAGGTCTAAATGACGGCGGAAATAGATATGACAAGGGACGGAAGCTTGGTTAATGCGAAGTGATTGTTCAATTTTTGGAATTCCCCTCCCTACGTATGGTGTAATAATGATTGGGCGTGTGAAGATCTGTAATCATTATGAATGAAATCCTCTCTTTAATATAATTTAACTGAATTACATTAAAACCTCATACCTTACATTTTTTTACCTTTGGTCTAATAATTTGAAGTGTCGATTGCTTCAAAATAGCTTAATGTTCATGGAAGAATCTGTAGATTTCTCTGAAATTTAGAACAGGAGTGTAATTGGATCTGGTCAGTGCTGAATAATTTTTCACCAAAAGGATCTGAAGTATAATCGTGGAGAACCAAAAAGCTTATATAACAGCGAAGAGAAATAATGTTTTAATGATAACAAGTTGCTGAAACTGGTGTTTCAGCAACGGAAAAATGAATGATACGTTGCTAAAACAGGTGTTTCAGCAACGGGAAAAATCAGAGAAACGGGATAAATGACTTAGGTCTGTAAACAATGGGGAAAATATTTGATAGGGGATAATTTCAGCAGTAAGGGATGGGAAACACTGATTAAAGGAAGATATTTCAGGGATGGTAGGAGTGGGAATAATGGAAAAATGGAAATAATGTAGGAATGGGTATGAAGGGATATTGCTAGGAAAATGGGGTAAAATGATGGGAACAAGCTTCTGTGATTAAAGCTTCAGATCTTCTCATGATGAATCTGTCCTCCTTAATGAGCTTTTTCCAGAATCTACAAGATTCAATTGTAATATGCCAATCCTTGACAGGGATTATTAGTGCTAAATCTAATCTAATATTAAAAATACAGTGCAGAAAATTAAATGCTGTGAGGAGCAGAAGACTCCCCTAGAAAAAGATAATGAATATCAGTCATGCAAGCAGTCTTGAAATCCTCTTTAGAAACAGGGCGCTGATATAGACGGAGCCTATGGCCATTGACTAGTAGAGGTGTTTTAGCATCATCAATTGTTAAAAGTCTTACCGTTCCATTTGGAAAAACAGCATCTACTTCATATGGTCCAAGCCAGCGTGTACGTAGCTTACCCTGAAAATTTTCAAACCGAGAGTCATACAACAAGGCCCAATTACCTTTTTGGAACTGCTTGTGTTTGATAATTTTGTCATGCCACTTCATCCTTTGTTGCTGTATCATGTTTGTTTGATGGATGGCATCTAATATCTTTTCATCCAACTCCAGAAGCTGCTGCAACCTAGCTGTCTGCACATCAGTCAAATCAAGATTAACAGCTAAAGTAGTTCTTAAAGTTTTAATTTCAAATTCCATAGGAAAAACAACATTTTTACCATAAACCAATTCATAGGGAGAAAAACCTGTAGTGTTTCTCCAAGTAGTTCTGTAAGCCCATAATGCCTCAGGGAGCCTTTGGGACCAATCCTTTCGGTTGTCCTTCACTGTTTTAGTTAGAATGGCTTCTAAAACTTTGTTTGTGCTTTCCACCTGCCCATTGGCCTGGGGGTGGTATGGTGTAGTCATTCTATGTTGAATATGATATTTGTGAAGGGTAAA
The DNA here is from genome assembly GCA_000404065.3 of Pinus taeda. Classification (NCBI taxonomy): domain Eukaryota; kingdom Viridiplantae; phylum Streptophyta; class Pinopsida; order Pinales; family Pinaceae; genus Pinus; species Pinus taeda. The sequence continues at coordinate 96,978 of APFE031505249.1, forward strand.
TTTAAAACCATGAGAATTGAATGGAGGCCCTCCATCAGTAACTAGCTCTCTAGGAATTCCAAATCTAGTGAAGATTTCTTCAAATAAGAAAGCTAGGAC
>APFE031505265.1:1869-16192 GCA_000404065.3 Pinus taeda
AGAGAGAGAGAGAGAGAGAGAGAGAGAGAGAGAGAGAGTCATGAAGGAGATGTGTGAATTGATAATAATAATATTAATAATATTGAGGATTCAAACAAGATTGAACTATTAGGGTTGATTAATGATAAATTAATTTGTTTTTCTCTAACTCTGCTTGATTACCAATTTATGTAAAGTGATTTACTATTTTTGGAAAGTCATGCTTGAGATGTTGGACATGACTTTCTATTTTTAGAATGTCATTCTAGAATTGTGAGAATGGAATTTTATTTAAGGAAATTCATCATGAGTGGTATTTTTATTCTGGAGAATAGGGATTCTGCACCCCTATCTCATGCATCTTTGTGCCTTAGTAGATTGAGGACTTTGCCCCTTGATCTACTCCAAAGATCCAAGCTTCCATAACTTGATATTTTTAAATATTTAGGACTCCACACCCTAAATATACAAGACTCCACATCTTTATCTTTCTTGGGTTTAGGACTTCGCGCCCTAATTTCCATGCCCTCTCATCTACTGTGCTTTGAAACTTTGTGTTTCTCCTTATGGTACTGATTGTGAGCTTTTACTCATATAATGGTTCACTAGTAAGGCCTTGTTCAAAGATCTACACACATTACAATCTGATAGATCAAAGGAATCAAATGAATTTCATAATGAAATTAAATTAATCACATTTTACCTAGAATGGTGCATGGCTTCCACGGTCGTTTTGGTTTTGAAGAAATGACTTCCATAGTCATTCATAATTGAACATCCTTGTTGGAAAATGACTAGATACCCTACCACATCCTTCTTAGTACAATATTAGACATATATAATCACACAAATCATGTATCATCCATAAATCATAATTAACCATCTATTTCACATAACCATGAGAATCCATGGTTATATGTGTCTCAATCTTGGATCACCATTCATGTCATACACCTGCTTCATAAATAAAATACAAATAGAAAAACCATATGTATAACATTTTACTTAACCAAAACCATCTAATACAGATAATCAATGATGCCACATATAAGAGGAAATATAACTATATAAAACATTGTTCCCGAATCCAGTGATTAATCTGTCATACATAAACATAAAAGGAAATATAACTATGAATTTAAAACGTTATTCCTCAATCAAGTGATCAACTTACCATATATATATAACCCTTGATAGGAGAGAAAAAACTATACTAGAAAAATAGCACACTACATACTCCCCCTCTTGGAGTAAACTTGGCCCGGAGTTTAACTAAACAAAAAAGGAAACTCAAGACGCATAGAAGATGCATCGTCCCAAGTCATAGAACTAGTACTGTACAGGCCCAATTGGACCTTTACTTGGTCCACCATGTGACGTCTGAGCTATCGAGTACGATGGTCTAAAATGAAAACTGGCTTTTCTTTAAGAGTTCCTTCATCCGTTACCTGTAATTTATTCCAATCTAAAATGTGAGAAGGATCATGAACATACTTACGTAGTACTGAAATATGAAATACATCATGCATACGATGAAAGACTAGTGGTAAAGCAAGACGATATGCCATAGGTCTAACCCTTTTGATGATCTAAAAAGGCCCAACAAATCGAGGATAGAGCTTAACCTAATAGATCTTTTATGAGGTTTTACTCAAAGAAAAACAAATTCCCCTTCTTTAAAACTACGATCCACTCTATTCATATCAGCATAGCTCTTCTGTCTATCATGTGCCTGCTTTAATATTTTCCTTATATGACACACTTTTTCTTCCATTTCTTGAAGAATTTCAGGACCTACTGAGATTTTGTCCTCTAATCTATCCCAACTTGAAGGTGTTCTGCATGGCCTTCCATACAATAACTCATAAGGTGCCATACCAAGGGAGCGGTGATAATTGTTATTGTAAACAAACTCCACTAGAGGAAGATAATATTCCCATTTATATTGTTGATCCATTATGTACATTCTAAGAATTTCCTCTAACACTTGATTTTCTCTTTCAGTTTGGCCATCAGTCTCCAGATGATAAGACGTACTGAAATTTAATTGTGTCTGAAGGGATCCATGGAAAATAGTCCAAAATCTTCTTGTAAATATAGAGGCCCTATCTAATATGATTTCCTTAGGAAAACCATGAAGTCTAACCACCTCCTTGATAAATACTTGTGCTATTTCATATGCTTTGTAAGTATCTTTAACGGGTATAAAATGGGCACTCTTAGTTAGTTTATCTACCACCACCAAAATGGAGTTATGCCTTTTGGTTGTTTCAGGTAATTCAACAATAAAGTCCATAGATATTGCTTCCCATTTGGACTCAAGAATGTTATGTGGCTACAAAAATCCTACTGGATGACCATGTTCTGCTTTAACTAGCTGACATTCCAAACATTTTGCCAAAAAAATTTCTACATCCTTCTTCATGCCTGCACAAAAGAAAATTTTCTTTAAATCGGCATACATCTTCTGGACTTCCAGGTGAGCCATATATGTTGAACTCATGAAGCCCATCTTGATCTAGAACTACAATATTTTGCATGAATCTCACCATGCCGTCATCATCACAAGAATACCCTTCTACCTTGTTTTTCTTAGCCCCCTCCCCAAAAAGAGAAATTTTAACTTCCTTGCACCATTCATCTACATCTTGTTCCCTCAAGATGCACTCCCATAAATCAATATTCAATGGAATTAGTGAAAATATTCGTGGTCTTCGACTGAGTGCATCGACTACTTTGTTCAATGTACCCTTGATGTAAGTTATGTCAAAATCATATTCACTTAGGAGTTTTGACCACCTTCTTTGCCTAGCATTTAGATCATTTTGAGTAAATATATGTTGCAAACCTCTGTGATCTATTTTCAATTCAAATTTCTTTCCCACCAGATAATGTCGCCAAAGTCGTAAGGCATGAACTATAGCTGCTAGTTCTAGATCATGGGTTGCATAGTTTTCCTCATGCGTCCTTAACTTCCTAGAGGCATATGCAATCACCCTGACATCTTATGATAATACCACACCCAATCCATCTTTTGATGCATCAGTACATACTATGAATGGTCCATCCATATCTGGAACCTTAAGTATCGGAGTTGTAGTCAAACATTGTTTGAGCTTGGAAAATGATTTCTCACACTCATTTGTCCAATTAACTCATACTCCCTTCCTAAGAAATGAAGTGATAGGGCTGGCTATTTTTGAAAACCCCTCCACAAATCTCTGATAGTATCCTTCCATATCCATGAAGCTACACACTTCATGCACATTAGAGGGTGTTGGCCATTCTGAAATTGCATGGATCTTTGTTGAGTCAACAACAATGCCTTCACTGGAGATAATGTGTCTAAGATAATGTATTTTTGATTGGAAAAAAGAACATTTGGACATTTTTGCATAAAGTTTATTTTCTCTTAAGCATTGTAACACCAATCTCAGGTGTTGCTCATGCTCTTTTGGGGACTTTGAATAGATTAGGATGTCATCGAGGAACACTTGTACAAATTTGTCCAAGTATTTCCTAAATACACCATTCATCAGACTCATAAACACTCCCGAGGCATTAGATAACCCAAAAGGAAGAACCATGAACTCATAATGACCAAAATGAGTTCAAAAAGCAGTTTTGGAAATATCCTCTTCTTTAACTCTGAGCTAATGATATCCAGATCAAAGATTGATCTTGGAGAATATGGTGGCTCCCTTCATTTGATCAAATAGATCATCAATGTGAGGCAAAGGATATTGATTTCTAATAGTTACTCAATTCAATTGCCTGTAGTCAACAAAGAGCCGAAGGGATCCATCCTTCTTCTTTACAAATACCACTGGAGCTCCCCAAGGTGAAACATTAGGTCTAATCATACCCATATCCAATAAATCTTGAAGTTGCACTTACAACTCACGATGTTCAACAATAGAAATTCGCTAGGGAGCTTTAGATATAGGTTCAGTACCAGGCTTTAGCTATATGGGGAAGTCAATCTCCCACTTTGGAGGTAAACCAAGCAATTCCTCTGAAAAGACATCAGAGAATTCTGAAAGGAAAGGATATTATTCAAAGGATGAAAGCTCTCCCTCATTTAAAGTCATTACAGCTTACATTTGACATATTTTCCTAAGACTTCCCTTCATCTGCAAGAATGAGATAAGTCTTAAAGAAACAAGTCTCCTTTCCCCATGGATAACCATAGATTGGCCCTCATCTCTCAAAAAATGAAGGGTTTTTCTTCGACAACTAAGCACAGCCTAGTGGACTTCAAGCCAGTCCATCCCAATTATCACATCATAGTGACCAAGTGGCGTCACATAAAGATTCACATTTTTGACACACACTCTCGAGTCTAAAGGGCACTCTTGCACTAAGCATTCAACCTTTTGAGATCGCCCTGAGGCCATCTGAACCTGATCAAAATCATTTTGCTATATCACCACCAATTTTCATTTCAATAAAGCATTAGGAGAAATAAAAATTTTAGTTGTGCCAAGATCAATCAAAATAGTAACAACCATACCATTTATCTTACCTAATGCTTCAAGCATTGTAGGCTAATGCTCGACCTGGTGATTTTGCACAGCTGCATGAATCCTATGGGCTCTGCACATATCTCTAACAGTGGCTTGTTCCTGACTTGATTATGCTTCAGTCTTCTCTTTAGGACAATCTCGCTCATAATGAGGTCCTCCACAAGTCCAACATCCATTAGTGGGAGTAGTTTTCATAAATTTGACCCTTTTATTAGGTGATTCTTGAGTGCGAGCATTAATTTGTTGAAGATGTTGCCTTGGGTTATTTCTTTGGTTCTTAAAAGTATGATTCTTTCGAAATCCCTGATGATGTGAACCACCTGACTTATGTCTTACATATTTTCCTCCCCTTCAAGGAGATTTCCCATGGAATGATATATTTGGGGTTTTATCCCCCCCCTTTGTTCCCCAATAATTCTTCCTTGGCTATAATTGCTTGTTGCACTACCTCATGTAACGTAGTAGGCCTCAAAATGCACACCTTTTCCTTTATAATAAGATTCAATCCATACAAAAAATTATCTACCTTGAGGGCTTCAGTGTTTAAATGGGTAGCATATCTAAGCAACTCCATGAATTGTGCTTCATATTCAAGGATTGTCTTAGTTCCTTGCTTATGATCATGGAACTCATTCAATTTCCTCTCCAAGTATTCAGCAGAAATTTACTTTTTTCGAAATTCCTCTTCAAATCATTCCCACGTCAAGGTAGACATGGAGTATCCCAATTGGGATTCTAAGTTCCTCCACCATAATAATGCACTCTCCTTAAGTTGGTATATAGCCAACTTTGGCTTCTGGTTGCTAGAATAATTCTGCAACTCAAAACATAGGCACATGTTTTCCAACCAAACTTCTACTACCTCCCCTTTTGTGGTACCCTTAAAGATAGGAAGCTTAACCTTTTTCAACTCTCTATGTACATCTTCATCAGATCTTATTTCCTGCCTCTCTAATTGAGATGAAGAACCAGGCACTGAATGATTTCCCCCAACCCTACTAATCAAGACTTCAGTCATCTTTTGGAAAGACAACATCATATCCCTTACTTCCCTGATGGATATTTGTTTAGATTCTTTATCTTGGGGAGGTGGAGATGAGACTTCCTTCCTCCTCAATGTTCTCTCCATGATTACTTAACCTGACCAAGGAAAAATTTAGGTAAGTAAATAAATATTAGCAGGCAAGCCCTAGGTCCTAGACTTTTAACCTGCTTTGATACCATATATAAGGTCCCACCTTACCAACCATTAGTATTATACTAAGGTTGAATCAAAATGTGATTTAAGTTTAAGTTTTTAAGACATAAAAGTTAGTGCAAGGTTATATATCTATATTTTTATTTTTATTGGTATTCTTTACACTACATACTAATTTCTACTAACTAACTAACCCATGGTAATATTAAACTTCTCATTAAGGCTACAAGGTCATGGTTCCTCAAGATCCAAAACTTACAACCATAAGTCTTAAAATCACATTCAACTTCTAAAGGAGTGGTTTCCAATTATTATGAATTCATATGTGAGCTAACAATTACAAAATTTCACCTAACCAATTTGCCTTCCATGGATTTTTACTTCAATGGAATCATCATGCTTATTCTCTGAGTTATCTCCAAAAACACTTTGGTTGCAAATCCTAAATTTACTTAGTCATTTTTATAGACAATTCATAGATGTAATTAGCTACAACCATTGAAGCATTATGTCAAATAGTTTGCAAGCATGAAATGTACAACCATTGAGGCATTTTGTCAAACACTTACAACCGTAACCCTTAATGCAATTTCACCAAAATTAACTAACATGAATCTAAGATTACATAATTTCTTTTTCTTTGTCAGTAATGCCAAGAAGTGAACCTAATACATAAGTAGAACTATCATCCATCTTGGTTGTTGCATATACAAAAATTTAGGCACATAATTACTATAAATATTTAAGAATTCTTACAAATAGCTCGTAGTGATGTAGATACAACCATTGGGAATATTGAACAACGTTAACAATCACAAAATAGCTACTAACTATTAAACTATCTAACAAGAAGTCACAATTTTATTAAACTATCAATGTATTAACTGTTGATACTTTAAAATAATAATTCCAAGTTTATATAACAGACTGATCTCATAAAAAGAGATTACCAGGTATATCACAGCTACAAAAAAAAGCAGCAAGACAAACCACCACGCAGCAACATCAAATCTATAAAATATAGAAGATTACAGAACTGGATTCTGAACTCTATTTTTTGAAATCAAACTTGGGATAACATGGCCATAAAATATAGATACCCCCTGAAGTTAAAATAAATCGAAACAGAAATGCCTAGAAATGAGATTATTTAAAATCACAACCAAAAACAAATTCATACTATCTCATTTATCCCTTTTGTCAAACATATACCTTGAAAACTTATCTACAACTGTAAAAGAGAAGGAAAACCCAAATTTGTGCTATTAACATGTTCTCATAAATCTCATGCATCTTGAATGCTTTAGCCATTAAAACATGATGTAAATCAACTTGCAATGAAACTACTAAAAGAAACTTACATAAAATAAACTACAGTTATTGAAAAATTCCTTCAACATTTATTGTGCAGCATTTGATATAAATCTAAGTTTCAATCAACAAACAGATAAGAAAAACCATGTAATGAACTACAAAAGGAAACACAATATAATGTTATCAACATACCTGGCAGTGAATTTATACAACTCAAAAAATGGGAGTATGCTCCAACTCCAATATCCTTACCAACTCATTGTGAACCACCTGGTTTTCCTCCCAACCATATCCAGGAAGAACTTCTCCCCCTGGAACTCCCAAGTTTCAAAAGTTCACAAGCAGTACCAAAATACAACAGTAGAGAGATTTTCAAGGCAAACTAAGGAAGCAAATTTTCACTTCCTCTCAATAACACTCTTGGCGAACCTCAATAGCTAGAGATCTTAGGATTTTAACAATAATTTTAGATTTATTATGGAAGTAATTGGCTACTCTCCATATCTCTCCCTCTTACTATTTTCCTCAAGTCTCTTCTGCTCTTGGCCTCCTCATGCCCAAGTGAGAATACATGAGATCATATATAGGAGGAGCAACCAATTCTTGTCATAAAGGAGGAGTAATGTGCATGCATTGGATTCCATTTAGAGGAGTGTAACTTATGCCATTAAGGAGAGGTATGCATGCCTTAGTTAAGGAGAGTGTAACATATGCATTAAAGAGAGCATAAGAGGAATACTTTATGACATTTTTAATGAGTGAAAAGGAATATGACATTCTTTGATGAGTGCATAAAATAGAGTATAATGAATTATTTAAAAGAGAGAGAGAGAGAGTCATGAAGAAGATGTGTGAATTGATTGAGGAGATAAAATTGACTTGTAATTCCTTTTTAATAATAATATCATAGTCTCGTAAAAGATAATAATAATAATAATAATAATATTAAGGATTCAATCAAGATTGAACTATTATGATTGATTAATGATAATTTAATTGTTTTTCTTCAACTCTGTTTGATTACCAATTTATGTAAAGTGATTTACTATTTTTGGAAACTCATGCTTGAGATGTTGGACATGAATTTCTATTTTTAGAAAGTCATTCCAGAATTCTAAGAAAGAAATTTTATTTAAGGAAATTCATCCATGAGTGGTATTTTTATTCTAGAGAATATGGATTTCACACCCCTATTTCATGCATCTCCGTGCCTTGGTAGATTGAGGACTCTGCGCCCTGATCTACTCCAAAGATCTAAGCTTCCACAACTTGATATTTTTAAATATTTAGGACTCTGCACCCTAAATATACAAGACTCCACGCCCTAATTTCCATGCCCTCTCATCTACTGTGCTTTGAAACTTTGTGTTTCTCCTTATGGTACTGATTGTGAGCTTTTACTCATCTAATGTTTCGCTGGTAAGGCCTTTTTCAAAGACCTGCACACATTGCAATATCATAGATCAAAGGAATCAAATGAATTTCATAACGAAATAAAATTAATCACATTTTACCCAGAATGGTGCATGGCTTCCACAATGATTTTGGTTTTGAAGAAATGACTTCCACAGTCATTCATAATTGAACATCCTTGTTGGAAAATGACCAGATACCCTACCACATCCTTCTTAGTACAATATTAGACATATATAATCACACAAATCATGTATCATCCATAAAACATAATTAACCATCTATTCTGCATAACCATGAGAATCCATGGGTATATGTGTCTCAATCTTGGATCACCATCCACGTCATACACCTGCTTCATAAATCAAATACAAATAGAAAAAACATATGTATAACATTTTACTTAACCAAAACCATCTAATACAGATAATCAATGATGCCATATATAAGAGGAAATATAACTATATAAAACATTGTTCCCCAATCCAGTGATCAATCTGTCATACATAAACATAAAAAGAAATATAACTATGTATGTAAAATATTATTCCTCAATCAAGTGATCAACCTATCATATATATATAACCCTTCATAGGAGTGACAAAACTATACTAGAAAAATAGGACACTGCAATGACCAACCATCTAGCTTGTATGGTGTTCAAGTTCGGTTGGTCAAATAGATACCTCAAAGCACTGCAATCACTCATCAATATAAATCTCCTTCCAAGAAGATAGTGTCTCTACATCTTCAATGCATGGATGATCGATACCAACTCAAGGTCATGTCTCAGATAATAATTCTCATGTTCATTCAGTTTCCTTGATTGATAGCACACTACCTATCCTTCTTGCTTTAGAACTCCACCAAGTCCCCTCTTGAAAGCATCTATACATACCATAAACTCTTTGTCTTTATCTGCAATATTTAAAATTGGAGCATTTGTTAACAACTTCTTCAACTACTCAAAATTGGTTGCACATTCCTCTGTCCATTCAAATTTCTTACCTTACATTTGCAATGATGTAATAGGATAGGAAATCCGAGAGAACTTCCTTATGAACCTCTTATAATAACCTGGTAACCCCATGAATGATCTTACCTCATCCACATTTCTAGGAATTTTCCATTCCATGGTAGCTTTTATCTTTTCTCGATCCACTTCTATGCCTTACTTCGAAACCACATGCCCCAAGTAGTGTACCTCTATTAGAAAAAACCACATTTACTGAGTTTAGCATACAACTGATGCTCTCTAAGAAATGTCAACACTAATGCTAGATGTTCGACATGTTCTTCTTCATTCTTGGAATATATCATTATATCATCACTAAATAAAATAATAAACTTGTCCAGATAAGGATGAAACGCACTATTCATCAAGAACATAAAAATAGTTGGAGCATTAGTCAAACCAAATGGAAATACAAAAACATCATAATTCCCATACCATGTCTGGAAATTAGTCTTGTACATGTCCTCTTCCGTTAGGTGTGGAGCCTGATTATCTTCTTTATTTAGAGGTATCGCCACATTGGACCCCAGTTCCTAATGTGGTAGAAACACCGCCCGTAAAATATACACTGCAGGGGCGGTCCAGGGGGGGTGACGCCCCTGAAGCTAAAAATAGATGTAAAATTTCCTTATAAAATGTTGTAATTTCGTATTCAATCTGGGCTATTCATTATGCAGAGATCTGATGGTAGAAGTTATGTTTAATTTAAGGTTTTTTTACCTAGAAGGCAACCCCTCGCTATATATGAGGAAATTGTATTGCGTCTATGTAGATCTGTATTTTGAGCAAGAAGAGAGAGGATATTGAGTGAGAAAGAAGAGGGAATTGCTGTGGATCTACTATAGCTTATATCTCTTTAGTTTGCTGGATAATGAAAAAGGAAGGGCTGGCTGTTTCTCCGTGGACGTGGCCCAAATTGGGTGAATCACATATATCTTTGTCTCTCTTGTTTTATGCATTTTCTGTGTTTATATTTCTGCAATATTTTATGTGTTCCATTCCTTTGTAATATACAATTTTCTAACATCTTATTTAATGTGTACTTGATGATATTCAGATCTCAGGTCAATCTTCAAGAACACCATTGTTTCGTTTAGTTGGTCAAACAAATCATCAATCCTCAAGAACGGATACCTATTCTTAATAGTCACCTTATTCAACTACCTGTCATTAATGCATAAACTAAGAGTACCATCCTTCTTCACAAAAAACACTTGTGCACCCCAAGGTGACACACTTGGCCTAATTTATCTTTTGTCTAACATTTCCTTCAAATGCAACTTAAATTCCACTAACTCTAGTGTGCTCATCCTATATGGTGCCTTTGATGCTGGTGCTTCCCCTGGTACCAACTCAATGGAAAAGTCCACTTCCTTGTGAGGAAAAAACTCTGAAATCTTTGGGGGAAATAAATCTTGAAACTGTTGTAAATCTGGGTACCTTCTCAATAACTTTGAATCCTAAACATCCTTAATTTTATCGCTATAAATATGCACTACAAATAACACACACCATTTCCTATGACTATGCCTGTCCTGCATAGTTGTAAGCATTCTAACTGATGTTTCTTTCTTCTTAGCCTGCAATATTATCAGTTCTCCATTATCATCCAAACTCTCAATTGATTTTTCATAACAAGCCACGTTGGTCCTGTGAAGATATAGCCAATCCATAGCCAACAAAATACTATATGATCCCAATGGAAGCACATTCAAATGTGTTCATGTATTCATATAATTCAATTCAAATGCACAAGCTCTTACCTGGTGATGAACTCTTTTCTTGGTACTTGTACCCAACTACACTAACCAAGACTCTACATGCACTTATTTTTTCAAACCACACTTATTCACCTGGTTAGGATTAACATACCTATAATTATATCCAAGGTTAATCAAAATAGAAACAACTTAATCACAAAGCTTACCATCCATCTCAATAATAGATGCGTGCTGATATTCCAACCTGTTATCCAATGCTGCATAGATCCTAGGAATACTTTGTCCAAGATCCCCCATTATTTATGCCTCCTCAGAATTATATATCTATTGTATACCACAATGAGGTTGTGGATAATCTCTCCTGCAATTCTCTCCTCCACAAGTCCAACATTGTAATGGATTCCTACCATCACCCTTGTTCTAATCCTCAGACTGAAATCCCCTTCATCTATCAGATGTATTAAACTTCTTAGGTGATGTTGCATTCTCTTTGTTACTGGTGTCCTGAGGTCTTTCTTTCTTCTTATTCCATTTTCCTTTATTCTTCGCATTACCTTTCCAATCTTGCTTAGTTTCAGATCCACACTTTGATTGCTCATAATAGAGCTTCATCTTTCTTATGGCTTCCTTCAACAATTGAGGCTCATCTTTATCCAACCTATGACCACTGTGTGACCTGCTACTATATGATCCATTATTCCTATCCTTCTGTCCATGACTGATTTTGAGTCGTCCCTGTCTCTACAATTATGACAAGCTCTAAAGGATAACTGCATTAACCTCTACTTGTTTCTCTTGTGCCATAGCAAGTCTCTCTTGTGATTGAATTATATGGTCCTTATATTCTTGGAAAATCCCTATCTCTACCTTCAAACTTCTTACTGTGTCTGTTATGTTAGAAGAGTACTCATCACCATGTTTCTCATCCGATCTATAGGGAGAATCTCCTGAACTATAGTATACCATATTTCTAGTCATATTTGTTCTTCTCTTCCTGCAAGGTATATCACATCAGCTAAAACAAATCATAAACAACCAAAGTACCTCAATATGTTTCAGGGGAGAATATCTCATCTACAAGACCAACCATATTAGCACAATATATGTATATTCATACTCATCATAGTATATACACATAATCTTAATCATTATTCCAGTTACCATGCATAATGCCACAATTATAACACCAAATAGGTACTATGCATAACAGACATATGGATGAAACACATGCATAAATAATACATATAAATACTGACATGCATTCATGACAGACACATCCCAAAAAAAACCTCATCAACTTATGCATGGCAATCCGATGAAAATAATAACCCTTACCAAGCATAAATAATAAACACATAGATGACAAGAATAATGAACATATATGCAATTGACCTGTATGCATGACAACACATTCATCCAAAGAGAACTTAAACCAAACGTCCCCCAAGGAGAATGGAACCATGCTTTGATACCACTCTGTAACACCCTCCTCCCACATTTACCCAAGCTAACCAGCCCACCAGAGAAAACATGTGATGAAGAGTTACTATGATATGATTCAACTCCCCATATGGAGTTAAGGAAGTGGGACTGACGAGACAAGACCAACACGACCTTCCTCAAGAGCTACAAAACCTTTAGGAGACAACCAACCCTTCCAAGTGCCCAACCCCTAAGACAACTTTATGATTTTTTAAACTAGACCCCCAATCACTCCCATGACAAGCCCTCCAAGTGATTGAAAACCTCCAGTCACTCCCTCAACAAGGTATCCATGCAACTACAGCCTTTTTTAGGCAGTTCTGTGCCAGCAACCCCATATTTTGAGCCACTTCTCCAGGTCTAGGACTCAATCCTCTTCCCATAACTTTGTGAGAGTTCTAGGAATGATAAATAACATCGAAACAAAGCTACTAATGCTAAAATTTGAACAAGGAATTGACTAGACACCTACCAGCCATGACAGACATTCTGTCAAACAAATCATGAACATGTAATCTACAGGTCATAACAACATATATGAACATAGGGATCTCATACTTATCTAAGAATCATTGAGGAGGACTGATGTCTCCTCCCTATAAATGCATTGTTATCTATTAGGTCATTCATTAATTGACATTTTATATTTTAACCAAAATTTAGTGATAGCCATACATCAAAATTATCATAAAACATGCTTATAACCAACAAACAATGAGAGATATATCAATGATGAAAAAATCATTAAAGCCAAATAATGTTAAGCACATTTACTCATGAAATACCAAAGGAAAAGAAACTCTTATTAACATATGAAAATACAACCAATTCAGGGATTTCCCCATACCACGGAACCATAAACTGAGTTGAACCAAATCTCTCTTTTGGCCAATCGCCCCTGTGCCATATTCCAAGCATGAATTTGGGATCTCATGGAACAAACCAAGAACACCAAACTAGGGCTTACATAGGCCAAACTAATTCAACTCTCAACCAGTGATTCTACCTCATGGTCGTGTTGTGCTATTCAACAACCCCATTTTTCTATTTTATAAATTTCTTATTGTTACCGGGAATAGTGTCCACTCGGATGCTGCTATTCCCACTAAGATGGGTGGCTATCTTAGAAACAAACATGTAAAGTCTACTATTGTCTTCTTTTATGAAAATAGATAAGAGGAGAACCAAGAAGACCAACCTGAGTCTTACGCTTGATTTCCTCTCCTTCTTGATAAAGTTTCGCCACTTCTTCTTTGTCTGCCCAGCTTCAAAAGGAACCTGTCGAATCACAACAACATACTACTATAGAAGAAACAAAGATATATGTTCATAAATATTGCTTGTGGGTAGTCGCCGAAGGATCTGGGCAAAGTTATCCATCATCATGTTCCTTTGTCGCTTGAGGGTTTCCTCAAGCAATATTTTGAAAGGATCTCCTACTCCCTCATCTTTCTTTTCTTCCACCATGGGAGGTCATCAGGGTTTGTGAGTCTATTCTTACAAAGGTTCAAACATTTCGGGCCCTAACTCCTTATACCCTTACCTCATTGGGGACATGCAAATAAAAAAAGAGAAAGAGAAGACTACTCTAATAGCAATGATCCAGACTTATACAGATATGCAATAGAATATAGATACAAACATAAACATTGAGATGTAGCAGGAAAATAAAATA
>APFE031505265.1:22304-44795 GCA_000404065.3 Pinus taeda
TTCTTTCCACGACTAGCGAGGTTGTCACAGGGGGGCGGCATGGATTTCGCACATGGTTTTGGGTGTGATGGTTTTCAGTCCATGGTATTATGTAGATCTAGTCAATGGAACTATTATGTAGATCTGGTCAATGGAACTACGGTTATGTTCTAATCTAGGGTTAATAGATTAGGGTTTATGGATGCTACGGCATGTATATATATGTATTGTAACATTGAAAGGAAAATAATGAAAAATCAATCTGGTAGTCCTGGTTTTGGGATCCAGGGGAAATCTCTGTGTATATGTGTTTTATGTGTTATGCTCTCGCATTGTTGATTTTCTGTTTTTTAGAATTCGTATGTAGGTAATTTCTGTACAGGGTTAAAACCAACATTTACTCATGAAATACCAAAGCAAAATAAACTCTTATTAACATATGCAAATACAACCAATTTAGGGACTTCCACATACCACCCAACCATAGATTGAGTTGAACCAAATCTCTCTTTCTGCCAATCACCCCTGTGTCATATTCCAGGCATAAATGTGGGATCTTATGGAACAAACCAAGAACACCAAAATAGGGCTTCCATAGGCCAAACTAATTCAACCCTCAACCAGTGATTCTATCTCATGGTCGTGTTGTGCTATTCAACAACCCCATTTTTCTATTTTATAAATTTACTATGAAATTTATTTTATTAAAATGGGGACCCTTAATAAATTTTAAAACATAAAACATAAAAATGTTTTCTTTGTCTTGAATAAAACATTATTTTCTTATATAGCCCCCTTTCATGCTAAGAATCGCCCCTTTTAAGGCTGAAATGACAGAACAACAAGATAAGAGGACAACGTTACAGATAAGTGACTGTTCAATTCAAAAAAAGAAGGTTGATTTGACAGAACAGAGTAATCAGAGATTTGTATGAAATTCTATTTTTTCAGATGCATGACTGAAAGGAATTGTTTAACTTCCTTAACACTTGAAGAAAAAGAAGTTGTTTTCATTAGCGGCTATTTAAACATGCTGTTGGCATTAAATTGTGGACTGGATATCTTCGAGAGAAAGCGAGGGGAGCTCACAATATTGTACTCTCGAGGTCTAACTTAATAGGAAGACTGGCCAAGCTCCTCTTCTCTGTCATTCACAAATTCTTGAAGGTACTATTGTACAGAGGATTTAGAGTTGCAGGTTAGAGAAGGAAAAACTCAGATGTGAGAGATTATTGAGGATTTTTTCATTTTGCATTCTGAATTATGTGTGATGGGCAGAGCTTGCACTATTGCAACTCTTATTGTAACATCAGAAGTTCAAAGATTGTAGAGGACTGTTTGAGATCAGAGCTAGAGAAATGGTTTCAATAAATTGGTATTTCTAATACTATTGTTTTAAATATTAGTTTCATTTTATAATGACAATAATGTGCCATTTTATTCATATTTGTGCACTATTGTCGGTATGAGTAATTTGCCTCAATCATATCTTATTATTTATCTATGCTCTTATGTGTTGAATCCTAATTTCTAAGTAACTATTTACTCATAAATCTACCTTTTAATACCGATTTAACAAATAATGATATGTTGCGAACTATTTCCTCATATTCTTGTTTAATGATTTGAATTATTGATTTAAGAAACAATATCATTTTGTGAACTACTTCCTAAATGTTATTGGTTGATTATTTCAGTTAAGAGGTCTCTGAATAGAATATGTTTTGGTATTCATGATGTTAGTTAATTAAACTATTTCGTTAGCTTGATATTGATTATAAGACAAACATACTTAAATCCCAAATCAATTGAATATCTTCCTCTCAGTTGGGTTAGATCTATATCTGCCTAATTGAGATAGGATTAGAATTTAGTTCCTTTTTCTTGCATTTTAGAATTAGTTTACATTTAGATTAATTCTACATTTCTAGAAGTCCTCTTTTGAGGAAAAACTTTAGATTGGTTTGGTTGTTCCACAAAAACAACTTAAGGATCATTCTTCTTGCTTGATCATCTCGAAGAACTCATATGATGGCCCTAGCTATTAGCAATTAAGGACATATTTAAAGTTGATAGCAGTTGAGAGAAGGTAACTAGACCTAATTGAACCAATCATAACCACTATTCCAAACAAAAAAGGAGCTTCTTTAAGGTATCGACTGGGTAGTTTTCCCCAATGTTGTTGCAGCAATTCTTAAGGCCTCAAAATTTTTGGCACTAGAAGGAGGGCCTTGAATTAGTTATTTGTTTAAATTTTGTTATATCATTTTTTATCCAATCATGGCTCCCATATGCATTCTTACACTTGGCCATGCAGTCAATTCACCTAAGCCTACATGAGGCATGCCCAAGAAGCAGATCACGTCTTTGTCACTGTTAAAGTTTGGTGGTGAGCGTAATATTTCTACATTAAATCATATTTCTGATTTTGTTAATAGATGTAAATCTTTTAATATAATCACTGATAATGAGATTTGCAGACTTTTGATTCTCACATTCAGAGGATGTATCTGCAAACAGTTCTTGGTGCTTCTTGAGAAGTTGATTCATTCATGGAAACACTTTTTCTAGGTATTTTTGAAAGCACGTCAAAATTACAGTTACAATAGTTTGTGTTTAGAATTAGATAATCTTTACATGTACGATAATGAATCTTTAGATGATTTTTATAATATATTTTGATCGTTTTGCTATAGATTTCATTTAGATGATTTTCCTTCAACTGAAGATTTAATTGAATGTTTCACTTCTCTTGTTTCTTCCCATACTGAAAATAATGAATCAATTAATGAAGAACAAGGCACATCTAATTCATTAACTAGTCTTGAACCATTAAACAATTTTATAGAACCTAAACCTAAAACTGTAATTGAATCACAATGTTCTTCTTTAGAAAATTTGAATTCTCATTTTCTCTTTGAAAATGAAATTGAAACAAATTTTAATAATGCACGTGATCAATTAGTAGGTCCAATAAAATCCAATCTACAACAAGACTTGAATAATGAACACATCAGTTTATCTTCTTTGAAGGCAACTTTAAAAAATTCAGAACATGTAACTGCAATTGAAAAAATGTCCTTAAACCAGGATTATAATTTGGCAAGTTATATAGATGAATCATTTCAGCTGTCATTATATTCTAGCACACATTATTTTCTTTATCCTGATGTCTTTTCAAATTAGAGTATAGCTAATGATGATCACACCAATCTTTCAGTTGATAATTTTCGTAGTTCTTGTTCTAGAAATTCTACATTTAGCAATCATTTCAATGATAATCTTTTAATTGCAAAATCTTTCTTTCTTTTCTTTTTTTTTTTTTTTTTTTTTTTTTTTTTTTGCAGGTCAGTCATTTGATTTTCATAAGAAGAAGGTAATTTATGATGATTATCGCGATGATAATGAAAAGGAATCACATCTTGTACAAACTGCGCTAATTTTGAAAAATGCTTTATTTCATGAAGATTCACATGGTTCAATTTTGTCTCCTGAACACAAACATAGTTTTGAGAATTTTGATGAGTTAATTTTGTGAGTTCCCAATGTATTTCATTCTGATTCTCTTTTAGAAATTTGCATTTTTAAATTTTTCAGGGAATGTCCTTTTAGTGGCAATTCATTGACTGAAACCCATGATAGGTTCTAGAATTTCCTTGTAAAATTATTTTTTAATTTTAGCTTTCATAACAATTTAATTGTTTTTCCATCCTTTTATTTTCTTTTCTTTTCTTTTTGCAAGCATGTTAAATTGTTCAATATTAAATATCATCGATATTTATTAAGTGAAAATGAGGAATTGGTTTCTCATAATCCTGAATATCAAAAATTATTTTGTTTCCAATTTAATTTGACATTTAGAAATTCATTCCAATCATTTCATAATTAGTCAAATTTAAATGTTGAGAGTGTTCTTCCTTCACAACATGCTTTGCCATCATCTCCTTTGGAAAGTTTTCATTCTCTAACAAATATTTATCCATTCTTTGATGATCCCATTGATACTTTTTTAGAGCATGCTTTCCAAAAAAGATGGTTTACTAACAGGTTAATTATAAATAAACTTGTTTTTGTACATTATTTTACATTAGATGTAAATAATATTTTTTGTTTCATTTTGATTGTTTTCGTTATCTTGTTACTAATGTTTGACTTGTACATATAGGTGGGTAATAGAATGAGAGAATGGTCACATTGGAAGTATGATTATACATAGTCATGTTTCCTTCATTAAGTTAGAATTAGGAGTAGATTAGTTTAGATTAGTTTCAATAAATAATGATTTTGAGTTAATTGCCTTGCATTGGAGAAAGTCATATCTTTCCGGTAATATTAAATGAAATTCTTCAATGTTAAGTCTCTTATACTCACTTTCATTCACTTCTTTACTTTTTAGATTTATTTTTGTTTTCTTGTTTTCTGTTGATATGTAACTATCTTTTGCAGCTCTTCACAAGCATTTTTACAACTTCAACAAATCAAAACTGTGAGCTTAAAGAAGCAGTAACGATTTTTCATTGAATTAGCTAAAATGGGGAATTTCTAAACCTTAATATTTTTCTTTAAAAAGCATTACTTTAATTTGAAAATGGTTAAAAGTTTTTATTTTTATTTTTTTCTCAAGTTTTGCTTTTGAAAAAGATAAATAAATAGCAAATTTCCTCATTCAAACTGAATTATTACTAAATGCTTTTAACTTTGCAAAAATTGATTTATCTAGATTTCGGCATAAGAAGGAATGTTTTCTTCATTATCCTTTTCCTTTTTTGTTAAGAAATTTTTATAAACAATTTTGTAAAGTTTTCCTTTTAGATTTCGTTTTGAGTGGTTTTATAATGATAGTTGTGAATAGTCATATCTTCATAATTTAGTTATCATATCACATTTATTTTATCTTTTAGATAATAATTTTAAATGACATACTCTTGGCCTTTCATCAATATATCTTAAAATCAGTTTGTGATTTTTCAATTTGAAAGTAAGTATTTTCAAGAAGTAGGTTATGAAAATTGAAAATTAGATAAAAATTATAGAACTCTAAAAATCTTTTCCATTAAATTGTAAAATCTTTTAAATCATAAGATCCTTTTATTCTAATATCAGTAAAGAAAGTTTATCTTTAAAAAGTAAATACTTTCTTACAACCTAGCAACTTCAACTCTAAATTGTCATCGAGAACAATGATTCTCCCCATCCATTAAAACGTAATTTTTAGAGCATAATTCAAAAAATATAATAAATCTAAAAGATAAGAGGTCTCATGATGAGTCTTCTTACCATGATCATAGGGAAATAATAAAACTGACATTACCAATACTGAACACCAAATTAGGGTAATGGCTTATGATTGTTTCAATCGTAAGACAAGGAATCTCATCACGAGCCAACTTGTTCAATTTAATTACTACCAGTGAATGGTATTGTCTTTATCTAGCTACCAAACCAAGAAAATGGCTTTTATTATTTAAAAAAATATATTATGAATTTACCTCTAACTTTTGTGCTCTTAATTGGATGGGATACTGAGTCATTAATGGTTAAAAGGCTCTAACTGTGACAAATGAGTACATCAAAAAGCTATTTTGTAAAAGGCCCCCTACTTTATCTTGATAATTGATTAATGATTGATATAGATAAATAGGTATTTTCATTCATGAGAGGTTTTTAAGAAATTGCAATTAAATGAGTTTTTATGATCAAAATAATTTTATATATCTAATGTTTCAAAAATTAGTTTCCCATTCCTAAATTATTTTTACTTAATTTTTGAAACTTCATTTTCATTCATTAGAGATAACTAGTTTTTCTAGTGAACTGTCAATTGTTGTGTTATTCAACAACCCCATTTTTTTATCT
Source organism: Pinus taeda (assembly GCA_000404065.3). Classification (NCBI taxonomy): domain Eukaryota; kingdom Viridiplantae; phylum Streptophyta; class Pinopsida; order Pinales; family Pinaceae; genus Pinus; species Pinus taeda. The sequence continues at coordinate 28,140 of APFE031505265.1, forward strand.
TATAAATTTCCTATGAAATTTATTTTATTTTATTTTATTTATTTTATTTTTTATTTTTTCATATAGCCCCCTTTCATACCAAGAATCGCCCCTTTTAAGGCTGAAATAACAGAACAACAAGATAAGAGGACAACGTTGCAGATAAGTGACTGTTCAATTCAAAATAAGAAGGTTGATTTGACAGAGTAGAGTAATCAAATATTTGTACAAAATTCTATTTTTCATATACATGATTGAAAGGAATTGTTCAACTCCCTTAACACTTGAAGCAAAAGAAGTTGTTTTCATTAGTGGATATTTAAACATGTTGTTGGCATTAAAATGTGGATCGGAAATGTTAGAGAGAAATCCAGGGGAGCTCCAACTATTGTACTCTCAAGGTATAACTTAATAGGAAGAGTGGTCAGGCTCCTCTTCTTTGCAATTCATGACTTCTTGAAGGAACTATTGTATTGAGGATTTAGAGTTGTAGGTTAGAGAAGAGAACTCAGATCTGAGAGATTATTGAGGATTTTTTCCTTTTGCACTAAGAATTATGTTTGATGGGCAGAGTTTGCACTATTGCAGCTCTAGTTGTAACAATAGAGGTTCAAAGATTGTAGAGGACTGTTGGAGACCAGAGATAGAGAAATGGGTTCAATAAATTGGTATTTCTAATACTATTGTTTTAAATATTAGTTTCATTTTATAATCGCAGGAATGTGTCATTTTATTCATATTTGTGCACTATTGTCGGTATGAGTAATTTGTCTCAATCATATGTTATTATTTATCTCTTCTCGTATGTGTTGAATTTTGATTTTTGAGTAACTATTTACTCAAAAATTTGTCTTTTAATACCGATTTAACAAATAATGATATTTTGTGAACTATTTCCTCATATTCTCGTTTAATCATTTGAATTATTGATTTAACAATCAATATCATTTTGTGAACTACTGCCTAAATGTTATTGGTTGATTATTTCAGTTAAGAGGTCTTTGAATAGAATATGTTTTGGTATTCATAATGTTAGTTAATTGAACTATTTTGTTATCTTGGTATTAATTATAAGCCAAACATATTTAAATCCCAAATCAATTAAATATCTTTCTCTCAGTTGGTTTAGATCTATATCTGCCTAATTGAGATAGGATTAGGATTTAGTTCCTTTTTCTTGATTTTAGAATTTGTTTGCATTTAGATTAATTCTACATTTTTAGAAATCCTCTTTTGAGACAAAACTTTAGATTGGTTTGGTTGATCCACAAAAACAACTTAAGGATCATTCTTCTTGCCTGATCGGATCGAATAATTGATCTGATGGCCCTAGCTATTAGCAATTAAAGACATATTTAAAGCACTCTTAATTGGATGGGATACTGAATCATTAATGGTTAAAAGGCTCTACTTGTGACAAATGAGTACACCAAAAAGCTAAGTTGTAAAATGCCCCCTACTTTATCTTTATAACTGATTAATGATTGATATGGATAAAAAGGTATTTTCATTCATGAGATATTTTTAAGAAATTTCAATTTAATGAGTTTTTATGATCGAAGTAATTTTATTTATCTAATGTTTCAAAAAGTAGTTTCCCCTTCCTAAATTATTTTTACTTAATTTTTGAAGCTTCATTTTCATTCATCAAAGATAAGTGGTTCTTTCAGTGAATCACCAATTTTTGTGATATTGAACAACCCCATTTTTCTATTTTATAAATTTCCTATGAAATTTATTTTATTACAATGGGGATCCTTAATAAATTTTAAAACATAAAACATAAAAATAATTTCTTTGTCTTGAATAAACCATTTTTTTTATATAGCCCCTTTTATACCAAGAATCGCCCCCTTTAAGGCCGAAATGATAGAACAACAAGATAAGAGGACAACGTTGGAGATAAGTGACTGTTCAATTCAAAAAAAGAAGCTTGATTTGACAGAATAGAGCAATCAGAGATTTGTATGAAGTTCTGCTTTTTAGATGCATGATTGGAAGGAATTGTTCAACTCCCTTAACGCTTGAAGAAAAAGAAATTGTTTTCAGTGTGGCTATTTTAACATGTTGGCATTAAACTATGGACCAGAAATCTCAGAGAGAAATCCAGGGGAGATCACACTATTGTACTCTCTAGGTCTAACTTAATAGATATATTGGCCATGCTCCTCTTCTTTGCAATTCATGAATTCTTGAAGGCGCTATTGTATAGAGGATTTAGAGTTGTAGGTTAGAGAAGAGAAAACTCAGATTTGAGAGATTATTGAGGATTTTTTCCTTTTGCATTCTAGATTATGTGTGATGGGCAGAGTTTGCACTATTGCAGCTCCTATTGTAACAACAGAAGTTCAAAGATTGTAGAGAAATATTGGAGATCAGAGCCAGAGAAATGGATTAAATAAATTGGTATTTCTAATACTATTGTTTTAAATATTAGTTACATTCTATAATGGAAGGAATGTGTCATTTTATTCATATTTGTGCACTATTGTCGGTATGAGTAATTTGTCTCAATCATATGTTATTATTTATCTTTTCTCTTATGTGTTGAATTCTGATTTTTGAGTAACTATTTACTCAGAAATTTGTCTTTTAATACTGATTTAACAAATAATAATATGTTATGAACTATTTCCTCATATTCTTATTTAATCATTCGAATTATTGATTTATTAATCAATATCATTTTGTGAACTACTTCCTAAATGTTATTGGTTGATTATTTCAGTTAAGAGGTCTCTGAATAAAATATGTTTTGGTATTCATAATGTTAGATAATTGAACTATTTAGTTAGCTTGATATTCATTATAAGGCAAACATATTTAAATCCAAAATCAATTAAATATCTTGCTCTCAGTTGGGTTAGATCTATATTTGCCTAACTGAGATAGGATTACGATTTAGTTCCTTTTTCTTGCATTTTAGAATTAGTTTTCATTTAGATTAATTCTACATTTCTAGAACTCATCTTTTGAGGAAAAATTTTAGATTTGTTTGGTTGCTCCACAAAAACAACTTAAGGATCATTCTTCTTTCCTAATCAGCTTGAAGAATTGATATGATGGCCCTAGCTATTAGCAATTAAAGACATATTTAAAGGTGATAGTTGTTGGGAGAAGGTAACTAAACCTAATTACATGAATCAAAACCACTATCTCAAAGGGAAAAGGAGTTGCTTTAAGGTCTGGACCAGGTGGTTTTCCCAAATATTATTGCAGTGATTCTTGAGGCCTCAATAGGTCGTACATCACTAACCATCACCGGATCAATATGTACCAAATTTGTTCAGGGCTCTAAAGAATTATTTCCAACCAAGGCTTCCAAGACACATAACTCAACCCACAGCTGATGTCGGGCTCCAGAGAGTTTTTCCAACTATGGTTTCCAGGACTAGTAACTCAACCCACCAAGGGCTCTTGAGAATTTGTCCAACCAAGGATTCCAAGACTAGTAACTCAACCCAAGTTGTTATAGGGCTTCTAGATCTTTTTTCCAACGAAGAACCCAAGAACTATTAACTCAACCGACAACCATAAGGAACATGAGCACCAACCAGAAAACAAAAGATAAACCCACAACACCATGGCTATCCAGGAAATGGAAAGGTTAGGAAAAACCATTGTCAATCTAGTAAATCCTCCATGCCAATGACAAATCATAACCAAATAACCACATGCATATGCCATGCATGTCAAAACTAGCAAGGAAATCATACATGCAACTTTGTACCTGTAAGAAAAACTCATTGTAGTTGTTGGTCCCATTGTCCTCTTATGATTTCTTGCTCTTCCTTTTCCTTCTTGCTCCAAATCCCATGTATGCCACACTCCTTCAAGAGTGCTCCAAGGAAACTCTAAGTGTCCAAGAGTATGAGAGAGAGAATAAAATGAGAGTTCTAAAAACTAAATTGACAAAAAGCTATGAACTGATCCTCATAAGCCTTTTATCAATGAGGCCTTTATTTTCCACATTTTCCATTATTTTCCTTCAATTTCCTTCTCACATGCGACCTATGACCTTTTTCTGTCCTTTTCTCCTATTTTCCATTATTTTCTTAAATAAAATGACAATAAATGCATCATGCCTTTCCAAATCCTTTTCTATAACCTTTGCCAATTTCCATAGCCATTAATTAACCACAAGTGATCCCCATCAGTATGTTTTCGCCCAACATTCAGCTTGAAATACATGTTCCATGACCTTGGTTATTATTTTCCTTTATTAACTTTATTACATGGATTTTTCACCAAGGTCGTTACAGTAATATTTGTTTCTTGTTTTGAAGAAGTTGAAAAATGAGGAATTTTATGACCCCATTTCCATGAAAGGATTATAAAGGTCAGGTCCATGATAGCAATGCACTCTTCTACCCTTAGTATTTTCCCTGGGTGTTGAAGGGGGTGTGTTACAATTTGGTATCAAAGCCCAAGGTTCAAACATTAGATCTTTGGGAATGGAATTAAAGTCTTGTTTTAGAATGTCAAGGAAGAAAGGTTTCAGCGCTAAATCTTTGGGAGCAAGATAAGACTCTAGAAAAGTGTGATAAGTATTAAAACATGTTATGAAGAATGTTGTGTTGGTTGATGTATTTGTTTGTGATGTATGAATATAGTATGTTAGACCTTATTTGGTGAAAGTGTTAACTAGAAGTGTAATGTTTCATCTAGCCTGACACTATAAGACCACACTGACAAGCCAAGGTGATAATTTACATGTTGCATCTATATTTTTTTTAACTCTAACAATTATGTGTATATAAAAATACATAAGAACAAACTAAGCTCCATGATAAATGAGGACGAGAATGGTGCAATATAGCATTGATAGGTCACAACATGGACATGAAGAGGAACAATTAGTGGAGAAGAGAGGATGGATAGACCCTCTTGATTTGAGGGATACCTTGAGAAGCTTAAGGGTTGAAATAAATCTACAAAGCTAATAATGAGAAGCTTGTTAGAGAAAGAGAGGGGAAAATTGAGGTAAATTAAGTGTAACTATAAAGTATCTCAGAACTGTAGAGAAATAATCAACATGATTTTGGAGAGCCATAAAATCAAGAAAATCTCATCAAAACAAGGAAAATAAGAAGAATGGACTAATGCAAAATATGGGAGTAGATCTAGGAAGAGGAATCAATTAGAGGGTGAAGATATAGTAAAATAAGATACTCCACTGAGTAATCTAGAGAGAAGAAGAAGTACCCATGGGTAGCAATTCAGTGCTTCTCACCAAAGGTATCATTGTAACACACCCCCTACTCACCCTATCCTCACTAACATCAGATGGGTGAAATTACTATCCTGATCGAATCTCCACGGTATGGTTATAGAAATGGGGTCTAAATTTTTCTCTCTTTTTCAAACTATCCAAAACCTAGAATGGATACCATCATTGCATTCATCTCGTTAATAACTTTCTGATAATATAATTTTTACTTCAATTCAACTTACATATTAAAATATATGACCATCCAAATGTAGGCCTATTGTAATCATACCACGTCATCAAGGGTTCCCATATGGAAATTAGGAAATAATCCACATGTAACCTTACATGGTAGCTCTACTATTGTGGCCAACTTCCCATCAATAGGTGCAAACCCCGGGTAGTCAAAGGTCACCCTGTTCCATAATCCACAAGTTTTGATTTGTGACTTGGGTCCTAACCTCGACCTAACTACTCGACCCAACCCTTGACTAAAAGGCCCCACCTAACTAGCTTGAAAACACTCCTTTGGTTAGTCAAAACTCATGTCAAGATTATTCCTTTTCAAATGGCCTTCTCAAAACTCAACTTGGTAGGTCCTATAGGTAATTCAAGCTTGTTTTGTAAGAATTTTACACTTATGAAAATTTTTTTTCTTAAGCAACTGCTAGGCCTGATGCCCTCATGTATTCACCACCTAGTTAAACTTAATTTTCCTGAGATTGAGGATGAATATACAAGAAATTTCACTTCTCTTCTACTATGCACCATGGCCATGGAGACCACGAATAATCATGATTAGAAACATCAATGGTATTTCACTAACTTAAACAAAATTACTACTCTCAAAATCTATTGGAATGAGTATAAAATCAACCATTAACTGGCTAGGTGAAATACATAGATAAAATGCATCTAAGTGAACTTCTTAAAGTCATAGGGAATCAAGTAAATTTCCCAACCACAACCTAATTAATATTTTCTTTCCATATGACACATATCATGTACATAGATAAATAAATATAATTGGCAAGATTACAAGCTAACCTACACATTCATTAGGTTATAAGAATAAAAACAAATATTTACCATCTCCTCATGTATGAAAATCATTGATATTCAAACACATGAGCATACAATAATTACGTCATTTCTTAGGCACGCATATAGGAAATTCAACATCTCATTCACACATAAGAAATCTCAATCCTTAAACCAACAAAAGCCTTTAGCAAGCATAATGAACATGTACATGACAATCAAACATTAGGAGCATAGTTATATACTTGTCTTATATGGAAAAATGGTTAGCAACTAAGAGTGGGACTTCAAATCTCCACCCAACGTTAGACAAGCTACAACCACAACTACTTGTAGCTATTACACTAGAGATAGATTCTAGTGCTTGAGGAAAACTGCTTCTATGGACTTTTAACCAACAGAACAACTGAAACAGGATGCCACAAGATGATTCTACCTTCATCCACTAGCTACACACATTATCATTCAAAATTTTCAAGCATGATCACATCCATGCCAAGATACCACAGTGCAAAGAACTTCAGCTCACTTTTAGGAGAAGAGAATCCATAATGAGGAAGGTTCGTCAGTGGATAAGCTACTGGTGAATAAATAAATCACTCTCTAGGTGGTTCATTAGTGAGTCAAGCACTAGAGCTTAAGTGACACTTCCCAACTTAGCAAGTTCATCAATCCATAATTTTATAGTGGTTTCTGCAGCCTTATAGGAAACACTTTTCTCTGTACGATGATTTTACCCAGTAATCCTCTGTGAGGATTCTTTAATTGGATTTTAATCCCTCTACAACTTAATCAACAATGAATCCTAGTCACTTCTTTCTCTGCATTCTCAGCTCTACCCTTTGAAGAATTTCTCTTTTTCTTACCCTAGCATTCACTGCATGCTTCCTTTCACTACTTTTGTGTACCCCAAAAATTTCGTTCCCTCTGTATATGCCTCTTTGTGTGTGTGAGAACGAGAATTTCATGAATCAGTATGTCCTTCTTTTTCCAACAGACCAACTACCTATTATTCTCCATGATCGTATTCTAATCAACCCCAAGGACAATGCAACCCATGTTTCCTTTAATCTGTTATCCTCTTCTTACTTATTGTTGGAGCTAAAGGACACCTGGACCCGTCCCTTCTTCTTTCATTTAATTTATGGCATAGTTAGCCCATTTAAAACCCCTCATCCAAAAAGGACTAATATTTAAAACAATTATTCCCTCATGCAATCTCCTTCCTCAAGTAATGGAATTTGTGTCCATCTCCCATCAATTTAAATAATTACAGTTATTTGCAAGAGAGAAATATTAACCACGGGATGTCACAGTCCCCTCCCCCTTGGGGGGAAACACTGTCCTCAGTGTTCAACAACCGTATTCAATGAAACATGATTTAGACCAAGAATTGTTGATTATGGAGATTCATATACACAACTCCTGGTCCAAATAGTCCCAGGAATGAGACCAAAGAAAGTGGAAAAATAGTAAGAATTAAAAATTTTCCAGCAAGTCACCCATCATAATACCATTCTAGCCCAAACACACTTAATTGTAGAGTTCTCATGAGCCTTGGTGCACTAATGTTGGTGCAATCCAAGTTTGTTAAGAAATGAAACTTAAGGGATAAAAAAGGAATATATCACAATGTTAAAATAGCTAAGAATATGACACATTGTGTAAGAGAAATATTTTAGAACAAAACAACATAAAAAGGACGAAACTATTTTTATTGAATGCAAAATATAACATAAGTCTTCATTAGGACAAGAAACTTTCTTTACTCCACGACGAAGTCTCATATTTATACTTTTTACGGGGATATTTCACCAAGATCCATGCCTCTCATTACATTTCAAATACCATGGTTTACAAAATCCATGGATGAATGCCATGGGAATGTATAATAAATTACGAGACCATGGGTAAATATAATAATCTATGATACCATGGGTAAATACCATTGTTTACAAAAGCCATGGGTGAATACCATGTGTGACTATGATAATGACAATGGTAAACTTGAAATCATAGTGCGATTAGATTCTCACTTTGATATTATCCTCACACTATATGCTTTGTACAACATTTATATTATATTTACATTTTCCTTACTTAAAAAATAAGAAAAGATATGTTTTTTGCATTAGGTCAACCATTTCCCACATGGATTTCTCAAGCCCAAAGTCCCCTGATTACATTTTGACTTGCTCTATTACTTGGTTCCGAAGTGTGAACTACCTTCGATCTAGGATGCATAGAGGTTCTAGTTGGGACTCTCCCTCTAGATCTACCTCTAACATAAACAAAATAATTACATGATTAGAATCACATACATAACTTTTAAGCGATGAAACATGGAAAGCATCATTCACTCTAATTGATGGAAGTAGAGCCAGCCTATATACCACTGACCTTATCCTTTCGAGCACTTCAAATGGTCCAAAAAACTTAGTGCCAAATGGGCACACGACCCAAATTTCATGGAGCTCTTATTAGTCTAACTCGTAGCAAAACATGTTCCCCAACTTAAAACTCTTTGTGAACTCTATGTTGGTCCGCATAAATCTTCTACCTATCTTGTGACACCTTTAAATTTCTTTTGATGGCTTGCATTCCCAACTCCATATATTTCAACCTATCAGGTCCAATGAGGACCCTATTCACTGGATTTGTCTTTCTAATAGGAGTGTTACAAATCCTCCCATAAATTACTTCAAATGGGCTCATTTTCAATGATTCTTTATACCCATTATTGTATAAAATTACACAAGTGGAAGATACTCTTCCCACTTCCTAGGCTGGTTCATCACATACATTCTTTGTTTTGTGATCGGTTCGAGGATGGTATGTTGTACTAAATGTTAACTTTGTTTCCAATCCTGCCAATAATTCTCTCCAAAATTTTGACGTGAATTTGGCATCTCTATCCGAGATAATTTTCTTAGGAACTCCATGTAGTCTTATGATTTCCTTTATAAAAACTTGTGCCATTTCATTAGCTAAATTTATGGATTTAACAGAAACAAAGTGTGCCACCTTGCTCAACTTTTCAACCACTACTTGATTGCATCATGTTTCCTTGGAGTCTTTTGCATCCCCATAATAAAATCCATGAAAATAATTTCCCACTTCCATTCTGGAATGGGAATAGGTTGAAATAAGCTAGTTGGGTGCTTACACTCAACCTTTCTATATTGGCACTTTATTCATTTGGAGATAAAAATTGTCACCTCCCTCTTTAAATCATCTCAGGAATACAATTTATCTATTGTTTTCAATGCCTTTTGGTAACCTAGGTGGCCAGAGTATGGCTTGGAATAGAACTCCTTTAATATAAGTTTCTTCAGGTCATTGTTATTTGGTACATATTTTTTTTTTTTGAATTTAATCAACCCTTTTTATATAAGGAAATAGTCCTTATTTTTATTGCCTTGATATCCTTGTTGTAGCTCCTCATTTAAGTGTTGATAATTTTTTTCTTATTACCAAATGTTTTCTTTATTTTATTCAAGATTAGTACCATAGGAAATTATGGTTTCTAAATGATTTAATTGCACCCTCTTGCTGAGCGCATAAACCACTATGTTCTCTTTCCTTTTATATACTTAATTACAAAGTCAAACTTGTTGAGCATGGCTAGCAATATAGCTTTCCTTGCATTTAACTTGGACTATTCAAATAAATAATCCATCCATTCATGATCAGTCATTAAATTGAATTTTCTACTAAGAAGGAAGTTCTTCTACATCTTTAGTGCATGATGATGGCAGTCAATTCCAAATCATGAGTTACATAATTCTACTCATATTCATTTAACTTTCGGGGCTCATAGCACACCACTTAACCTTCTTGCATCAGACTCCATGAAGTCCCTCCTTGTAGTCATCCATGGATAAAATGAAATCCTTTTCAATATAGGTTATTCTTAATATTGGTGCATTGGTCAACAACTGGTTCAAATGATCAAAGAATGTTTCACAATCAACTCTCCATTTGAATATTTTCCCTTTCTTTTGCAGAGTAGTAATTGGACAACCAATCGTGGAGAAGTTTTAAAAAATCACTTGCAATATCCTTGCAGTCCTATGAAGGACCCAACTTTATATACAATTCTAGGTGTTGGCCATTCCGTGATAGCCTTAACATTCATTGGGTCAACTACTACTCCCCCCTTGAGACAATGTGTCCCAAGTAATGAATTTGTGACTAAAATAAGTTGCACTTACTAAGATTTTCATAAAGCCTATTCCCTCTTAGCAATTGCAATACTGCGTCCAAATGATATTTGTGTTCCTCCCTGGTCTTTGAATAGACGAAAATTTCATCCACAAAGACCATGACAAACCTATCCAAATAAGGGCACAACACATTGTTCATAAGTCACATAATTGTTGCAATTCCATTAGTAAGTCCAAAGGTCACTACCACTAATTCATAATTTCCATGCCTCATTTTGAAGTTTTTTTATGAATTCCTTCATCCTTTATATGCACCTAGTGATAACCTGATGTCAAATAAATCTTGGAGAAGACTGCTACCCCTCTCATATAGTCAAATAAGTCATCAATCCTTGGAAATGAATACTTCTTCTTGATGGTCACTTTATTCAATTTTCAGTAATCAATGTGCAACCTGAGTTTGAAATCTTTCTTCCTTACAAATAGGAATGGTTCTCCCCAAGGAAATATGCTTGGCCTTATGTAGCCTTTATCCAACATCTCCTTGAGTTGTCGCTTTATCTCAAATAATTATGGAGTGCTCATTCTATATGGATCTTTGGAGGCTGGAGTTTCTCGTAATATTAACTTAATAGAAAAGTCTATTCCCCCATGAGGAGGTAAACCGAAAATTTCTTCAGGGAATACATATGAGAATTGCTATAAAACAAGGTATTTTTTCAGGACTTCACTGTCTTCTTTCCTTGCACTATCATTAATTTCAAAACACTGAAATCAATGTCATTGATATGGTTTCCATCTTTCCACACAATAGTCTAGGCTCCCCAACTTCATCAAATAATTCAATGGTATTTTCAAAGTAGTCCACCTTAGTTAGGTGCGCATATAACTAGTCCATGCCCAACAATGCGTTATATGTTCCCAATGACAACACATTGAGATTTTCCATTGTTGGCATCCCATTTAATTCGATTAGGAAAGCCTTCACCCAAATCTCACCTCTTTTTTTCATCCCCATGGCTAGTTGAACTAGCCAATAATCATTGTGTGCTTCCTTCTTTGATCTGTAAACTTCCATGGATATTCCACTTGATAGTTCGTCATAATAGATATAATAATATTATATTTAAAATCTGAAATTATACACTATTACAATTTTCTTAATGTTGTCTTCATTGCAACAACACTCCCAAAATTTCCACCATTTCAAAAGTTTGGCACCCTTGCACCAATTTTGTACCTTTCACTTACCTTTAAATCTCACCTCGGCATCTTGTCAGTAAGCCAAGTCTCCTTGGTCCCCTCAAAAGTTTGATTATGTTAGACTTAAGGTTCATCTTCTGCCTAAGTCACAAGTCACACAAAATGAGGTTTCTTGTAGTTGAAAACTGTGACCTGTGACCTTCCTTTTCAAAAGTTGATCCTTAACCAAGTGAAGTCTCATTGTCACACCTTAGTTCGATATCTAACTCAAATTTTTGCGACCTTCACTGCCTTGCGACTATGTGACTATGTGACTAGGTCGCAACACAGTCTCTTCCCTAACCTCAAAACTCATGACCCCTCTTCCTGTGCGACTATGACACCTCGTCCTTGGAGGTCACTAAGTCGTTAAGTCACAAGAGATGATGACAAATTCCTCACAACCTCGTCACCTATGCAACTTCGTGACTTCTTGCCCCCCCCCCCCATGTGTGACCTTATCTATTTAAATCACTCACCTTGAGAGTTCATTTGTTTGTTTAACTACAATGCTCAAGTAGTAGAAAGGATAGGTGACTGAGAGAGGCATGTGACTTCCTCCAGGTAGGCGACCCTTCCTCTCCCTTGTAATCATTATTCTTTTCCATTTTTCCTCCTCTACCTTCTAACGCTATGCCATCCCTGATGGTGAGGGTTTATCCACCCTTCCATAGTTCTCTACACACATTCTGACCTTGCAACCCTCTAGTTTAGCATTCGTCCATCTAGCTGTTGCTTTGCCCAGGAAACCATGCCTACCTTTGACCCATTAATTGTTTTCTTCTCAGTTACTTAGGTTTTGGATCCAATGAGGCCCCAAGGCCACATTTCAAGTTTCGTCTCCTCCACCAAGCCGCCATGGAAAATAGGTCACAAGAAGAAAATACGTGATAGGTCAAACATTGTGACCTTGCATTGGTAAAACCTCACGACCTCTCATATCTTGTAACCATATGACCCTATGACTAGCTAGACCCACGACCTCTCCTACCGCACGAACCTATGACCCAAGGACCTATTCAAATTTGTGACCATGTCAGCGTGAGTAACCAAGTTGCCAAGTCGTTGATTTGGTATTCCATTTTCTCTGACCTCTTATGCTATGTGACACAGTGACCCCCCTATGAGTAAGAACTCTAGCCCGAAATTTTTCCCTGTATTCTAAAGCTCTTCTTGCCATTTTTTTTTTTTACGTTATTCATGCAGTCTCTCTCATTGTGGGATTTCTTGTTTGACATTCTAGGTGACGATGACCTCAAGTACATTTAAATTTATTCTTTCTCTAGAGAGATCATTATTCCTGTAAGAGAACCAAAAGCAGTATCCATGAAACCTACCAAGGCCCACTACCTCATATCTATAGGGAAACTGCATACAATGTCAACAAGGCCACCAAACTCTCTTGGTTTGACAATATACAAAATTTTCTAAGGTGAAAATCCATTATGACCAAGAAGATTTCAAGCTATACCTCAACTTCAAGAGGCTTAAGCTTCACAAAGTGGACTCGCACCTGCTAGTCTTCCCCTATGCAAAGATGATTGATTGGATTATACATAATATGGACACAAATCGGTGTGTTGTAAGGAACCACACAAGCGAGGCCTTCACAGCTATTTCTTCTGTAGACATTGTTGCTTATTACAGTTTTCCATAGAAGGAAGAGATATTTAGCGCCAAGTGGCTGTTAGATTTCTTGGTACCAAATAAAGACATTTTAAGGTATTGGTGGCAAGATAATTCTAATTTCTAGTTTAAAAATTATCAAGTTTACAGGATAGAAGGCCTTAGGAAATTCTACCAATTCCTAGCCACAATGATGAATCGATTATACAGGAGGCATGACATTGATACATTTCTTCGAACTTGGGTACCTATCATATACGTTGTCGCCACCGGGGGCAGAATCTTCAACTAGGCTACTATCCTTGCTTTTGCACTGAAGACTAACATACATGTGGTGAAGAATCCTGAGGCAGATCAACTATCGTAATTCTATATGGAATCATACCTTTTAGATGCAATATGTGTAAGGTGTCATTTTGACAACTTGGGCTATTACTAGACAAAAAATGTGGCAAAACCTGTGCATCTACATTATAAGATCTTCTGGGACCTAGGCTATAAAAGTGTGCATGAGTCCACATTTGAATCATTCATCGCCCCTTTATACCAATTGCTCTTTGGAGAATACCCCCCCCACATATATAAAATAGGTATGGAGATGATTACCAGAGTGGTGGATTGGTTTCCCATCTAGGAGGGCACATTCATTAGGGTGTTTCATCGTACAAACCTCCTAATGCACTTCCCAGGTTCGTCATAGACAAATTACTATTGTAGGAAGCATGTTACCATATGACCATAGGATTCTCAAAGACACCGAGTAGGGTCAAGAAAAATCCTTGGCCCACTTTCCCTCTCAGTGTTGGCACATAGACCATTGAAAGCTTTAAATAGGTTGAAGCGAAGGTCGAGGACATGAAGGGATTTCACTTTGTGACCCTAAGTCACCATATGTATGACCCCAAAAGGATGGTAGCAACACATTCTAAGAAAGCTAATTTTAACTGGTCATACCTACATACCAAGTAGTGTCACGAAGATAAAATCAAAAATTGGTACAATGCAGCCAGAGAATTCAACCCAAGTGAGCAACAAGAAAAGGAGGATGAGTAGGTTGAGCATTCCCAGGAGAACATAATCCTACAAGCTAGGTCAACCTTGCTCAAGAAAAAAGGGGGGTGACAAAAGGAAGTTGTGAAACTCAAAAGGCATAAAAGTGAGGAACAAGAGGAACCTTCAAGTGAGCAAGAGAAAGATGAAGATGAAGATGGAGAAAATCTCTAAGAGAGGAATATGATCATGACCAGGAAAAAGTAGGAATTTAGAAGGAAAAGAGAAGAAGAGGTAAGGTAGTAATATAAATAAAATAATCAGCTTGAGGATCTTCAAGAGAAGCAATGTGAAGAGGAAAGAATAAATAAGCAACAAGAGGAAGAGCGACTAAAAAAGGAGGAAGAGGAATGAAGGATCCAAGAAGAAAAGAGGAGAGAGTAAGAGGAATTGGAAAGGAGATGTAAGCAAGAGGAAGAAGTCAAGAAAGGGCAGGAGCAGGATGATCAGGAGAAGAAAATAATGGAAGAGGAACAAAGGAGTAAAAAGGAAGCAAGAAGAAGAGGAGCTAAAGAAAATGTAGGTAGAGATCAACTAGAAAAACAAGCAAGATATCCAACAACAATAGCAACACCAAGAGTTTGATGTGCAAGCTGAACTTCCTCCATTAGATATTCCTCCATCCACCCCCATTACCAAAGGCCAATTGCCACTTAAGGAATTAGGAATTCCTAATGAGGCATAGGAAGAGGTATTGGACCTCACAAGACTTACTTTTTACCAAGTCAATTGTAATATTATGCAGGAAATAAGGAAGTATTATGCAAGGAACCCTACAAAACCTTTGTCACTGACCACAGAGAAATATATTGTTCTAGACACCATGGTAAATCTTGAGATGATTTCTTCATCCATAACTGCCTTTATGGCCACAAACAATTTTAATGCAGGGAGAATGAGCAAGCAGATCAAAAACTGCCAAGGCAAGCTCTACGCATATGAAAAGAGAATTGCCAAAGTAGAAGAAGGCAAGAAAAGGCTTGAGGAATAAAATGGAGGCCTACACCTTTCTCACTCCAGTACGAAAGAACTACAAGCCTCAATCAAAGAATAATTTGACACTCGGAAAGAAACTATGGCAGTGGTGTATGAAGAGATGTTGAAGCTACACCACAGTGTGTCTCCTTTCTTGACCATATAGGCTAACATGAAATAAAATACCACCATGTTGAAACAAGCTACCACAACCATTAATAGTATCCATGAGTGGACAAAAAAGTATCCAGAGGCACCAAAAATCCTCCCCAAGAAGGACTAGATAACCTCTCAGAACGACAAAGTCCATATTCACATTAAAATCCAATCATGGGATAAGCTAGCCAAAGATATCGATAAGGTTCTCGTCTCCTACAAGTATTTTCTAAGCGATTTGGAATTTGTGATTGAAGTGCATGGAGTTCCTTCCATTGGGGAAGTTGGCGAAGTACGAAAGAAAGAAGAGGTCCTATAGGATATTCATGCATTCTTCGCCCCTTACAGACAAGCTTCCAGAATGGAGGACTTGCAGGTCACAAAGGAAAACATCACGCGGTATGTGATAGAACTAGTGAGGATGTACACCAAACTGATCTATCAAACCAAATCAAGGTTAATAAAAGAACTCTCATACTGGATGCCCTCGAGTGCCTCCATAGACATGATGAAGAACAACAAAAGGTGGTTGTAATAGGTATTGAGTACAAGATTTGGCGTACCTACCTCATGGAGCAGTTGCATATAGATGCTCCATAATTATCTACACAAGTTGTTAGATTAGGATCAGTTTGTTTTGTTGTGCATAGCAAGATAGGATAGAGTAGAGTAGAATTAAGTAGGATTTTGTAAGGTCATGAGGAATTCCAAGAGTCATAGGTAGACGAAGAGTCACCCTATTTTCTATAAATATACCCTCATGACACATTGTAAGGGACTTTTGTCTTTAGACTCATTTTTTATATATTTTTTTGGAGAACTTGGGACCTTTTAGTGAATGCAAGGAGTAATGGTCTATTTCCACCTTTAGATTTTATGGAGATCATGTATGATGGTGCCATGAATATTATCAATTTAATGAATCAAAAGTTCCTATGAGCTTTGGTGTGTTTTCTCTTCATATGTCTCCTTGTGTTGTAAGACTTTTCTTGCAACAAACAGAGGGTATATATTATGCGTTCATTATGCTTATGTTAGTAAATTGTTTTATTGATGTTGGTATAGTATCTTTGTAGATTGTGTGCTTACTTATTGTTAGGATATTCTGACACATAGGAAATAGTTAAGTATAACTTGGTCTAGTGTAGGGTTAGGTAAAGTGTGTTTCTTTACTATGTACTTTTGTAACTTACAATCCGACGGTCACGATAT